>APFE030333380.1:0-24952 GCA_000404065.3 Pinus taeda
ATGAGTCATCTGAGCGGAAAAAATATCTCTTACATTTGGACAGAGAAAGTAGATGAGAAGTTATTACAATCTTTAATGAGCTATAAAAGCTATTAACTGTTGTCAGAGCAATTTTGACATCTGGAGCTTTATGGAGTTGGTTAAAGTCGGCTGAATACTTTGAATTAACTGCTGAGTGGCCTTTTGTGCCGCTATGTGTCCTCTTGGTGAGCTGTCATGGTCCTTCTGCTGATCTTGCCATTTAAGTGCCTTAAATGTTTGCTTTATCCTCATGCTGTCCTGTATCTTCCATCCTTCTCAAACATTTCATTTAGTCTTGATCCTTCCGTACGAAAACTTATACAAACCATGAATTCTATTACGGGAACAAGCCTTTGTCTGCACGCTGAATTTCACATAAGTGTCTTGAGCAGAGTCATCTTGAGGGATGAGAAAAATATCCATCTTCATTTCCATGTTATCCTTAACAACTGATTTCTGATCTAAGTCATCTTAGCTCTTACTCATATTATCTGCTTTAAAAGCATGTGGTCTTATAACTGTATTTAACCGGGGCTCCTGGTGACTGATTGACTGAAGCTAATGTGGCAGAATTCTGAGCATGGATTGCCACCACTCTTCCTTGGGCATCTGATGTCTTCTGATTTTTATTAAAGTTTCATCAGCCTCTGTGTATTTGAAGAAATTTGGAGGAGTCTCAAAAAGGTGATTGACTTCATTTTCAATGAAGAATAGACCTCCCAATTTATCATATAAATTTTGTCTTGATGGAGGCCCTTTCTGTTCAGATGAACTGCCAGATGCAGTGATCTGATTCTCCATGTATGTCACCATTCTGTTGGCAAACTGATCTAGGGTAATCAGTTTTCCTTGACTGCTCAACAGACTGGGAAGGCCCCTTGCTTGCAGCTCTACCAGTTTGGCCCTGAATTCCTCCACATCTTTTGTTATATCAAAACATTTCCTCTCCACTGCCTGCACATAGCTTCTGAGTGTGAGTACCTTTTTGGCAAGGAGGACTGCTTCTGTCCTATTCGGAATGCCCATGGCTGCCAACTCCTCCTCCTCATGTCTGTTTAGGTAATCTACCATTCTATTGGCCTGATCTGGCCTGTTACCTAACACAGCTTTAGCCCTATCAATCTCTACCTGAGCTTGGCTTAGTAGTTCCATCTGCTGATGGATGGTCTTTATGGACTTCCATTGCTGGGAGATAGACTTGCTTATTCTGGCCCATAGAATTCTCTTTATTTCGGCTAGGGCTGTTTCTAGGTTCAGCTCCTTTTCCAAAACCTTTATCCTGGCTGTCAGGGTCTTTATTTCCCTGCCCTGCTCGGCCACTGTCTGCTTAGATTTGTCATATTTTGACTCCAGCTCTGCCAATTTCTCCTTAGCTTTCTTTATCTCATCAGCTTGGAGTTCCATTTGTTTGACAGCCTTAGTTATATCTTCTATGGATGGGTTGTCCTGTTGGCCTGTTGTTGTTCCTGCTGCCTTTGTTGTGGGGGCCCCTGTTGCTGCTGATGTTGCTGCTGTTGTTGAAGTTGTTGGAGGAGCTTGAGATGTGGATTCTCCCTGTTTATCTTGTAATGCTCCTTCCAGTTGCTTCTCCAACTCCCTTATCATCTGATCTTGTTGTAATAGGAGGTCTAGCTGATCCTCCATCTTTTTCTGCTCTAGAAGCTCGGCCGTCTGAGGATGTTCAGTTGGTGGCAGCTTTAATCTCTTCTTTAGTGCCTTGAGGTCATCATCCTTTTTCTTCATGAGGGCTTTAACTCCTGTTGGGTCATTAGGATCATGTCCTAAGTCAACGATAATGTCCTCGAGGGTCTTTATTCTGGTGTCCTTGGCCTTGGAGGACATTCTTTCCACATCCAGCTGAGTGTTGGTATTCTTTAATGATTCCTTCAGCTCATAGGCCAATGTTGCCTTTTCCACTAGGGTGGCATATACCATTTCTCCAGCCTGCTTGTGGAGTTCAATTTGGTCCATTGGATGTATATTGCTGGCCAGGACCTCCACCCTTGTCTTGATATAATCTGCAGCACTTTTAGGCTGTGGCCCCTTGGGTTTAAAGTGGCTGAAGATCATCTTTTCTTGTTGGATGTCATAGACTGACATCAGCCTTTCTTGCATGGTCGGTGTAGCATCTATGAATTGTTTGTACACTTCCTGCCTTAATAGCTCATTTTGAGCCTTAATTTCTATAAAAGAAGCCTTGGTGCTCTTAGGCTTCTTGCTCTGCTGGGATTGGGAGGCCACTTCCAAACTGACTTGTAAGTTTTGCTCCTGCTGGAAGGAGCTTGTTCCTGTCTGTTGGCTGCTCTCCTTGTCTTTTTCACTATTTAAGACATCATCAATGATGTCTTCTACTTCAGGGGAGTCTGCCCTTTGCCTTTTGGCCTTTGGCTGGTCTGAAGGTCCACTGAGAGGAGTGGACTCTTCTCTGTGTCTTTTTACTCCCCTTTCTTCATGTGTCGGGGTCTGTAAGACTGGGGCACTGGACTGCTGTGTTTGAGGAGGTGGAGTTTGAAATGCAGGGGTCTCTGGCAGCCCATTCTGTGGCTTTTCCACTTGTTTCTGCTGCTGGCCTGAGTGCTGCTCTGTCTCCATCTGGGTCTCCTGACCTGTCTTTTGCTGAGCCTCCTGCTCTGTTTCCTTTTCCTTTTCTGTTTCTTTCTCTTTCTGCTATCCTACCTGCTGTTGAGCCTGTTGCTCTGTCTGCTGTTCCTGTTGCTCATTCTCTGCTCCCAATATGCCTTTACCTTTATCCATGGTTGGTGTTGATGTTGCAGGTGCTTGAAGTGCAATCGTTTTTGATGAGGTCCCTTGTCCTACTGAGTAAGGCAATAATAGGGGTACCTGCTGCACATAATCTAGGTCAATAGTTTTTTCAAGCTCCCTGACATTCTTAAGCATTCTCTCTTCCTCAGTTAGACTCTCAGCTAGAGTGTCTGGTTGCCATTCTTGTAAATTGGCATATTGTTCTATATGAGGGTATTGGCAATGCTTAATGGCTAGGAGCCTATACTTAGTTCTCCTAGCCGAGATGACTCCTTGAGGGTCATAAGGGACCCAACAAAAGCTATAAGATAGCTTGTATTTGTCCTTTAGGATCAGATCTGCGTCCTCCCATCCTTCCTTTCTATTCATGATGTAAGGGCCCATTTCACTTTTGAAGCTGAGGTGAGCCTTTTTCTTGGAGCCATGGAAGTGGGTGAGGTCTGATTGAATCAATTGTCTATAATATTCAAGTGCAAATAACCTCATTGGCACATATCTTGGGAGCCTATATGGGAAGACTGCACATCCATAGATCCTGAAGACTGTATGGTGCTCATATAGGTACCAGTCACCTATCTTGTTTTTCTTAGAAAGCTGCAGAGCTTTCTTTATCTCACTAGACACTCTGGGAGGTGGGGACTTCATTAGCATGCAGCAGAGGGGGTAGACAAATTGGTCAACAAATTCGCAATAGGTATATGGTGAAATTGTGACTTTGTGGTAGACTGAGGTCCAGAAGATAACAGATCTTCTTTCCCCTGTATGGTCCAGCCTCCTGACATAGCATGGGAAGGCTTCAGAGTGATAGTACATGAACATATGGTAAAGGTAGCCTGAATACCTGAAGACCCCCTGTCTGTCCACTTTGGTTAGCTGATCATGGATCCTGTTGGCTATGAATTTGGCAAAGTCGTATTTTTTGGCAGGAGGTTGATATGGGCTGTATACAGATAGCATTGCTAGCATGCCTCTGTCCACATGCTCACTGTTCTGGTATCCCAATACATAGGCTATCATGTCCAGTAATAGCCTGCCCACATCATTGAATTGATCATTCAGATAGGGAGGGGGCTCTGTGGTCTGGCATTCAGGTTTCATGAAGTTTCTGCTGATTTTCTGTAGTTCTTCATCAGTCAATTTCTCACCAGCGTCCATCAACTGATTCATGGAGAATGGGATCAGTAACTCTGTCTGATCAAAATGTAACATTTTGTTGATGGACTCAGCATTGATTTGAAATAGGATCCTCCCTGATGAGGTGCTGATAGCTCTATGCTCTGCATCATAATGTTCAGCACAGAGGTGAATGATTTCAGGGAAAACATTCACAGCTGGGAGACAGTAGTAAGGCAGGTTTGACTCCCAGACCCCATATGTGCCATGTCCATCCTTGTGGTCTTCCCTTAACCTACTGAAGGTCTGCAAAAAATCCCTGCTCCCTTCAAAGTCTCCAATGAGACTATCCTTATCTACTAATGTTAGGGCTTCCAGCTGTTTGTTTGTCTGACTCTATGAGGCCATACTGATGGATGAAGTTGCAGGAGACGCCATGATAGAAGCCGGTTTGTGGAGAAAGGGGCAGAGATTCAACCAGCGTTTAAAGGGCTTTTGACTTCAATTCAACTGTTAACACAGTGCGGTGTTCCTTTACAGAGAGAGTTGCAGGCAGGATTATCTGTTTTTTCTGTGGAATTCACAGAGTGTGAATTGTTACTGAGAAATTTGCAGGGTTTCCTCAGGTTTCTCTGGTGTAACAGCAAGTGGACTGTACTTGGCAAAAGGGAACAATGCCTAGTACCTCGGGAAGGATTTCGGGGTTTTTAGCCCGCGAAACGAGCACTTGTTTACCGAATTATGGCTTTAGGGTACTGCAGGTGGCTTGACTGGCTTTGTGTGACAGACAAGACTGTAATTTGAAGGTTTTTAGCGGTGCCAAATGGTGAATTTTACAAAGAATTTACAATGCATGGGAAAAGTGGGGAAACCGGCTAAATACCTGGAATAACCAGCTTGGATACTTGCGAGCTGGGCTGTGGAGGCTTGGCACCGTGAATTCTGGACTTTCAACGGTCGGAATCTTCAAATTTGCTGTCTGGACGAATTTTCGCGGCAGCTGGTCTTTTAACGGCTCCTTCTCTTTATCAAGTGAAAATGACAAAAAACGGCTTATTAGGCCGGTTATAACGTTAAATTTTGCAAAATAACGCGATTGGCGCTTTTCCGCTGATGACGTCAGCGTGACGTCATGGTGGGCCCGTCGTACGGTGATGACGTGGTGCTGACGTGATGGCCAGGGTGGCGGGACACGGTGGCAGGATGATGCGGTGGCAAGACAGCGTGGAGGTTGACGGGGCGCGGGAGCGGACGGAAGTGAGGTGACGTCAGGGTGACGTGGTGGTGACGTGTGAGGGAAGGCGGTAAGTGGAGTGGTGGTAAGCGGGTTCCCCACACCACTTTTGGAGCACAGGCGGTAACAGGGAGAGAGCTCCGAACAACCTCCGCGCCCGCCACGCTTCCTCGTACGGGCCCAAAACCGCTCTCCCCGGACGTTAACGGTCGGCAGATCGGGGCGCGATATCGACCGCCCACCCTTGGATCTCGACCGGCAGAGATCGGACGGCTGGCGGGTCCTCCGACTGGTCGTGCATGTTTGGAAGGGGCCCGCTCGGCCATTAAAATATTCAATTAAATAATATGCCGGGAACCTTAGGATTAGGGGTTTTTTGCGGGTTTGCATATGGTTCGGGCAAAAATCATTTATAAGGCGCAGACTATAGAAAAAGGGTCAAAACGGGTTTTATGAAATATGAAGGGCAACTAATCCCCCCGACCTTAGGATAAGGCGGGGGAGGGGTGATTTTGCAATGTTTTCCGCCCCTTTGGGTTTTTCAAAGGTTTTTCAAAGGTTTTTGAAGGTTTTGAAGGTTTTTCAAGGCAAAATGTCACTTTGGGTAGGGAAACTGATTTCAGGGGGAGCAAAAGGTGAGTCATGGGTTCTTGACCTTGACCAGGTGTCAATTCAAGTCCCAGGGAGAGAATATTATGGCTATAGTGCCAGGGAGGGGATATTTATGCATTGTGGGGTTTATACACCTTGGTGTTTATAATAATAGGGATAGAGGGGTACAGGGAGCTAAGTAGTAGAGTTAGTTGTTAGCATGGAGGGAACATATGAGTGAGGGCTAGTTCAACCAAGTTTTCTCTGAAAATAACTTGAAATCAAGAGCAGTTCAAAATGAAAAGATTTTTGCACAAGAAATGTGGCTCCTTAAAGCCATAAGGGTATAAAACATTTGGATTTCTATGCTCTGTGCAACCTGGGGAAAGGGTGTCAGTGATGAGTGATGTACAAATGAGAAACAGGGAGTTAGTCATGCTCCAAAACGCTGCTCTTCCTGTAGATGTTTCAGCAACTTTGATTTTGAAAGAGACACCATTTCTGCAACCCCATCTACCTACCCAACTAGTTCTCCTAGCATTTTTTGTTCCTTCTTGGAGGGTGCACTTGGACTTGCAAACCCTTTGAATGCCTTTTCTTTTCATTGGCTTTTTGCTTGCATCTCCTATTTAATACAACCCTTATTCCTTCCAAGGTCCCAGATTAAGCAGTTGGGAACCTTTGCTTCTCTACCTAGCTACTGATCTGCCAAGATTAAACAGCTGGGACAGATATCATTCTCTATTCTACAACATGGAAATTTAAAGCATGGCATGATCCAGATTAGACTGTTGGACCATCCATCAAAATTGAGTTCTGATGAAAACTGAGACAGACATTGTCATCCTAGGGAAATATGGGATCTTTGCATTATCAAAGCAGAGCATATTTGGACCTTTGATATCCAATCATGAAATATGAAACCTATTGGTATAGGTATCCAACACCTTCAATGCTTTCAAGATAATCTGTTTTTTGCAATACTCTTCCTGAGCTATGGTGAAAATCATTGAGCTCAAGAGGAGTCATTTGGACATGTTGTGCCTTAGCTTTACAATTGGGTTGAGCTATTCCAATGTGCGGGTTTGGAAATGGTGGTATGGGTAGTTGAGTGGGGGTGTATATTTGAGATGGATGTGGATGGGGTTGTGGTTGGGCAGGTGGTGGAGGCAAATGAGCAAGAGGAGAGTTGTACTGGGGCCTCCACCCCTGATGAGGTGCATTCCACTGAGGCTGTGGCTGAGCATAAGAGTGAAACGAATGAGCAACTGGAGAAGCATGGTATTGAGGAGGATACGAGCAAGGAGGGGGTGTGGACCAGGAAGGATGAGTAGGGGGATCCCAAGAAGGCATGGAAGTGGCTTAATAGGGGTCGTAATAGGTTTGGGATGTACCTTGCATTCCCTGCTGGTAGGGTATGGGTCCATGTGGCCTCCTTTGGTTCATATAATAGAGTGATTCAGTGGCTCCTTTGGCTCTCTGGTATGCAACTTTAAGTCCAGGCAAGGAAGGGCACTGATTCGTAGGATGGTATTCTTCACAGACGAAACACACTTCTAGGGAGTGCATTGGACATTCGTTCCTAGGATGCTTTCTAGTGCACCTTGGACAAAAGATGGCCAAAGCCCTCTTGGCTTCCTCTTGCTTCCTTTGGATCTGCAAGGTATCCAGTTGCATGGCAAGAAACTGCCTCACCTCGCTCTTGAAATCTTCCATCTGATTTGAAAATTCATTTTTGGATAAGGTATTGCTCCCAACAATTATGTTTGCAGCCATTTGCTACAGAGGAATGCTTTCTTCTTCTTCTTCCCTTGAGGTTCTTCAAATATGTCTTGGTGTCCACCTAAGGGTTCTTTAATCATAGTCATCAAAGAAGAGAGAAGGTTGGATGTGTAAAGCAGTGGGGGTGTTGTGCAATCATTTTTCTGAATTATCTCTACTCCTACAAGGCATGAAATGAAATATTTTTGGTTGATTTTTGCTTCTTCTTTTTTTCTGCTTGTACCTACAAAACTAAAATAGATTGAACTGCAACTAACTATCTTGCTGAAATGAAAATGCGGAATTGAAATGAAAGCAAGAAAGGACTAATCTATTTTGCTGAAATGAAATTGCAGGAATGAAATGCTAGGCTACGCTTGCAGAATTGAAATTGCGGAATTGAAATGCTAATCTACTCTTGCAGAAATGAAATGAAAGTAGGAAATGTCTAATCTACTTTTGCAGAAATGAAATTGCAGAATGGAAAGGAAATAAACTACTTAGCAGAAGGTTGTAGTAGAAAATAGAAGAAAAGAAGCAATCACCAATACTCTGACACTTCCCCGACAACGACACCAAAAAGAATGGTGGGCTCCAGTATTGCAACAATAATGTTGCAACTCCGGGGACTCCCTTCTTTACTTTTATCAACCCGGTAGTTCGTAAAAAAGTTGGAAGTGACGGTGCTGTATGCACAAGTACTAGCTCTTGCCGCGACTGTCACTTGGTCAGCTGGCACAAGTCCGCTAGGAGCTTAAGCCAACTTCTATGAGCTCTTAAAAGAAGCTTTGTAACTGATGGATGAAAGCTAACTCAAAGGCGACTAATCTACTTGCAGAAAGAAACTGAAAAGCTGAAAGGAAATGCAAACCCTAGCAAACCCTAACTTTACCAGCTAGCCCTACTGATGCGAGAAAGAGGATGCAAGCTACTGAAAGAGGTGCCATTGACTTCTAGGAAGGTAAAATGCATGTGTCTAAGCTACTTCTATAGTAAAATATGAAGAAAACATCTTTTTGTATTTTAGAATAAGTTGTCAGA
Source organism: Pinus taeda (assembly GCA_000404065.3). NCBI lineage: Eukaryota > Viridiplantae > Streptophyta > Pinopsida > Pinales > Pinaceae > Pinus > Pinus taeda. Next base: position 8,525 of record APFE030333380.1, read on the forward strand.
ATTATTGTGCATGTGCTTTAACTGTTTTTGACTGTGCAGAGGTGGATTGGCAAAAGGAAATGCTTGCAGGAGGTTGGGAAGGTTAGAAGAGGGCCTAAGGGGTCCCTAGCACCCTTCCAGAGAGTTTCACAGAGTTTGGATATCAAGAAACCACTTTCGTGAGCTTCTACAGGAAGTCTACAGGGGTTCTACAGGATGTTCTGTAATTTTCTACAAGATGTTCCGAAAAAAGGATTTTGGAGGGTTGATGGAGGAAAAACAGTGGAAAAGTGGAAATGGAGGTTGGATAAGGACGTTAAGGGGTCTAGGACCTGGTGAATGAGGCTAAGGAGCGATTGGATTTGTTCAAGGATGGAGGGAGCAATGATGCACAAAAACATGGAAAGTAGGGCAAAGCGAGAGAATGTGGCAAATGTAAGGCAAGAATCTGAGTTAGAGGGTGGATCAGGTGGGATTGATGGAGTACGGGTATATAGAAAGGTATTACAGGTGCTCTACACGTTATTTCCCAAAACTGGTCAAACAAAGACTATGCAAACCAAAGATCTAACTACTTTAACCTAATTTGACCTAGAAACCATAAGCAGCATGCACAACAATTTATTGGTAGAAAATCACGTAAATCAACTATGGAAACCAAACAAGAATGGATCTAAGCATGTAATCATAACTGGTATCAACTTCTGTAAATGAGATTCTAACACTAATAATTGTATGATGAAGCAAAGACAATGTTTTTGGTGGCAGCAAGGACACCTTGGTCCCAGCTCATGGTCCCACTAAGGGAGAGGTGAGATCAGAGGTGCTTGATAGCCTTTTTTTTAAGATCTTCTATGTTATTAACCTATCAAATCAATCTGAACATGAAAATCCTTCTTACTCATCAAAAGGAACCTAAATAACAAAACAAAATTTAAATCTAAATAGCAGATTTTATTCTAAGAATGTAGCAAAACACATGAAAGTAAATAGAGGAGGTACTGGGCACTTGGGTTGGGCCCAACCCTGAGAGCTACAGCCTCCTGAGAAAGATTAGAGCTGGCGCAAAGCTGGATTCATCTTTATTGCTCAAGAAATAATAGTTACATCAAAAACTGTCTACAAGAAAAAGCTTGAAAATGTGTTGAAATGCAGAGCTAACCTACTGCTTAAAAAAATGACTAAAAAATGACTAAAATCAAACTACCAACTAGCTAACTTCTGCCAACCCAAATGAGGCCCTAAGCCCTCTTATTTATACAAATTGAGGACCCCAACAACCCTCATAAACTTTAGGAACTCACCTGCCAAAACTTGTAGTTAACAGCAACTTTACTAGCCCTTGCTCGGCTGCCCTTGTGATAATTGATGTGGTGGCCCTTGAACTCCAAGCTAATGGTGGATAATTCGAGGTAAGGGCTCATAAATGAAGGGGACACCTTCCTACAAATCCTCTCCACGAATTTGGCTACCAAGTGCTTATTTAAACCTTTGATTTTGTCTCCAAATTGACCAAAAAGACTGCATAAAGCACACATTAGCCTTGTTGGCATAATGACTAACCCAATTAACTCTATTAGCATAAACGTAATAAAAAACATGCAATAAACTAATGAGAATGGTGGATTAAGTCGAATTAGGAGGCTGAATGAGCCCATATAATTATCCATTTTTGGGGCTCATCAAGTATATTGAGCATCCATGGGGAACCTTCGCTTCATTTGGTGACTTGGCCACCATATTTTTAAACCATTTTCAGTTTCTCATTCATTATGACGCTAGAAATAAGCTCTTAGCTAATGTCCACCAAGACGAGGCAACACACATTTTTTATCACATCCAACAATGGAGGAGAAGTAAGAGGCTCATTAAAGCTAATATTCCCCAAGAATTCCTTCTTGAATGGTTTGTCAAATCTTTGTAGCCTGAAATTTCTAAGGATGTATCACTCTCTAGTGTATTTAGTGAAGAACAGGGTATTTTTAGAGCCGAGCAGCTAGAACTCATATATTCTCAATCTGGGATTCTTGAGAAAAATTTGCCTGATGCTCCTAGATCTAAGGTTGATCTTTCCAAGCTGAAGTTGGTTCGCCATGCTGACGGGCTAGTCGGATCAACTGATAATAGCACGCCTAACTTGCTCACAGGGGCTAAGCTGAAAAAGCAATACCATATCACATGCGTTCATATTGGGGGATAAAAAATGAGGAAATAAATAAATAATATATTGAGCAAAGAATAGCGGGCTAAATGGATTTTATATGTTGTATAGCAATATGTGTATTATAAGGTATTGTTTATACAATACATTCGCCACGTGGAGGCAAAAAACAAGTGAGCTGGAGAAATAGAGGTTCAAGAGTATTGTGGGAGGGAGAATGAAAAATATATGGTAATATTTGGTCCACGGTAGGCTAATATTCAACCCTATGGGTGTTTGAGAGTGGTTCTAACCTCATTAGATTTCATATGGAGAAAGTAGAATTTTAGATCTCACTTAAAATCCAACAGACTTATTAGTTTTTCAGGATTTCAATATTGGGGCAACTACAACATTTCCATTGGATTTTTTCATGTACTAGGGTATGGAACTCATATTTAATCAAGATAACCAAGCCCTCTATGTGCCTTGATGATAGTGATATTGGTTGTCAAACTCATCTATCATGACCCTACTAAAAATGTACCTGTCACTCAAACGAAATATTGTCTTAACATGCTACGTTTTTTCTATCTTATGTTAATGCTTAGAGGTTGATATTAATGACAAAGATCCCAAGATAGGAAATGATTTTTATGATATGTAGGTATTTATTGTGGCATGATTTTTTTGGATGCTAGAGGTAATCTAAAGCCTATTTGTTGATGCATTTTTGGTTAATAGATGGATTTCACTTGATGTTATTTTGGTTATGTGCACCCTTACATGCTATATAATTGATAACTTGTAATTTGTGGACCTATGGTTGATTAAGGTTATAACTACTAGAGGAATAATGTTATATTGTTTAATCCATGTTTTTATGCTTTTATCACAAATTCATCATTCTACAAGCTTTCATTGACATATATGCATCAAAATATATAAAACTATATATTATATCAAATTCACTCCCAAAATTGCTCCCAACCTGGGAGATTTTGAAAATGTCACTCCTCACTTCTACTTCCACTCCCACTTCCCACTTCTACTCTCGCTTCGTGCTTCTGCCTCCAATCCCAAGAAGTATTTCTCTAGAACAGATATGCATCACATTACTAATACCTATATAATCTATTTCTAATGTGTGTGTTAAGATTTTTTTCCTGTTGCTACGCTAGCGATCCTCCCAATGATGGGGCAGTAGAGAAGACAAAAGATACAACACCTTCACCCTTTCCTTACACTAGTGATGAATAGGTTGAATGAAAGTGAAGGAGACAATGATACAGACTATTGATTGGTAGAGGGCACATGCATGCCATAGGATATAGTGAAATAGAATATTGTTTTGAAGAGAGTGCATGCATGCTAAGGGCACGCATGTCACACCTTCAATTAATTCTAGTTTAGATGTTGTTCCAAATTTAGAAATTTCAATTTTGGATAGATTTTTTCTATTATTAGAGATTTTCTTTTGCTATTTTTAGCATGCATGTTATATTCTTACTAACAGGTTGCAGATCCTTAGTCAATTAGAATGCGTATGCATGAGAAATTCCCATATTAGGTAGAGGACACATATCTCAAGGAAGGGATACATGATTACATGCTCCGGCTCATTTTTTGATGGAGATACACTTACTTGGCACTCTTAGCATGCAAATATGGTGCACTAGATGATCAGGTTAGGGCTATGATTTGATAAAGTCCAACAAAATAGTATTTTGCGTGTGTCGATATTCATTGTACTTTCTCTCCTCTTCTTATTCTATAAGAAATACAAAAGGCGCATCATTGTTTTGGTTATGGAGGTTTTATTTTCAACTATTGTAGTGCATCTTTTTCGATATTCAATAGAAGATAGATGCAATTGAGATTTCAAATCTATGTATTTTTCATTAAAAATTTCACTATATCTATTTGTAAATCAACCAACTTATATCTGCCTCTTCTTATTAAAACGTTCAAGTTTTTAGCTACCTAGTATTTAGGTTATTCTTTCTAGGTGAGTAATCTACTTACCATTGTTAACAAAAATAAATGGATATAAATATAAAGGGGTATCAAAAATGTGTAAGAAAAAATGAATACCTACAATATCTAGTGAAATTAGGGGGTTTTCAAATTGGGAAGGTGTATTGGGTTAGTATTGGTAGGGGGTTAAATAAAGTGATTTTAAGAGGTATTTTCCAATATGTAGTCAAATTGAGGGTATTGTTTAGTATGCCACGAATGCACGTGCTATGTTAGAGGTTCAATGAGTGAAGCCCCCGTGAACCTACTAAACCAATTGCAACAGTTGTCTTTGCAAACTGCTTCTTCTATTTAGGCATCAACATAAGTGCCCATGACTTCTCAACCTTCGTCTATCAATGTCGTTCAAACTTCTAACCCCAAAGGAAATCAACAATCTGATGGGAAGAACAAAGATGCTGGGAAAGGTAAAAAGGAGTCCAATAAGAGAGTCAAGTTTCCATTCAGGTTATGCAATGGTGACCATTTGACTCATCTTTTCCCAAATATTTAGGACGCTCGACACTTGTTGGTTCAGAAAGGGTCTTCTAGCTCCCAGGTTGTGCTAACTAACCCTTTTCCCTAAGGGCAACAGTTGTTAGTTGGTGTGAATTCTAGCATTTGTACCCCCACTGGGGGAAATGAGGAAGGATAAAATCCATAAAATGTTTATATGATGAGTTCACATGTTGACATTCCTACACGGTCACATGATTATGATGAACTAGAATCATCTAAGGCCAAGAGTACTCTTGATGTTTCAGAGCCATTCCATATCGAGAGGCCCGTAGTTGAGCCTATAACTTGGATGCTGAAAGGCTCTGCAAAGCGTTTGAAAATCAACCCCAATGTCAAGGCAACTCAGAACTACTCCATTGTAGAAGATCTAGCTCAAAGTCCTTATGCCATATCAGTGTTAGACGTACTCCAGTCATGCCCAACACAAAGAAGTGTGTTGCTCACTGCGATCGGAGTGGTAGATCCAAAGAACTCCCTTATCCTTACATTCGACATGTTGAATATCAAGAAGAGATTCCCACATCATATGGATTTTCAAATCAAGTCTACATACCGAAAGACCAATATCTTTCAAACCGTAGTTGATGAGGGAGCTTCCACATGCGTAATTTCTATATCATGTTGGAAGGCTATTGGATCACCTCAGGCTATTCCATCACCTACTCTCTTAACAACATTTGATGGTCATTTTCATAGGCCACATGGGATTATTGCATCCTTTCCCGTCTGTGTTGGGGGTAATGTTGTAAATATCAAAGTAGAAATAGTTGGTGCAAATTTGGATTGTAATATCCTTTTGGGAAGAAATTAGGTTTATGAGATGGATGTTATTGTATCATCGTTATTCCACATCCTTTGTTTTCCTCATGAAGGGAGAACTGTAACGGTTAATCATATGGATTATTCTCCGGGTGAATCCAATGCATCTTTTGAATCTACGGTTCCCTTAGTGAATAATCCTAAGAAGCCTATTGAGAATCTAGGAGTTGGGATGTATTCTTCCTTAATGGCTACCTTTGATTTTCTTGCTCCTATTTCTCGTACTAGTGCTATTTCATCTTCTAAGGCACCTTCTCGAAGAGCGTTCTTTGGAACTCATTATTTTTCGAATCCTTGGCCCTTACCCTCTTCTACCACCACCTTAGATGAGGGGAAAGTGGGTGGAATGGCATTTCCTATGTCTGCGGCTTAAATTCATTATGAATTTATAGTTAACACTACAGACTCCGATCCTACTCCTCTTTCAATGGAGGATGTGGATGGGGATGTGGCTTTGTCCTGGAATCTAGATTCAGCTTCTACTATGGATTTCCTAGATACTATTTTTCCATCCAAATAAGTAATTCTAGAAGAAATGATGGGTATTGAGAGGTCGTGGGATGATTTGCATCATCGGTCATGTTTCCTCCCTGATTTGCGAGAAGTAGAATCAAGCTTTCCCAATCCTTCATCTACTGGTGATGTTTACGCAATTTCAAATCCTTTGGCTCCAACGCAGGTTTCAGGCGAAGGTAACATGTATGTCATTTCAAAAACTATTCCAGTGAACATCTATAGGAATCCCAACGTTATCAAGAATGTTTTCATTGGAGTTGATTGATACCCTGAAGAAATTTGAATTTATACCGATCTCTTTAAAGAGTTTTGAGACGTATTTGCTTGGTCTTATGAGGAAATGCCTGGGATATATCCATCTATAGTATAGCATGAGATCAAGACATATGAAAATGCAAAACCTATTCACCAGAAGCTTCGACCAGTAAAACCTAGGAAAGCAGCAGCTATCAAAGCTGATGTTGAAACGTTCCTTAAGGTGGGTTTCATATACCCCATTCCTTTAGCTGAGTGGGTCTCGAATCCAGTCATGGTTGACAAGAAGCAAGGAACGATCTGTACGTGCATTGACTTTGGGGACTTGAATAAGGCTTGTCCTAAAGATAATTACCCCACACCATTTATTGATCAGATTATTGATGACTGTGCGGGTAATGACAATTTCTCTTTTATGGACTGATTTTCCAGTTATAATCAAATCACTATTCCTCCTGAAGATCATAATAAGACAGATTTTATTTTCCCCTGGGGCACATTTGCATATAAGAAGATTCCTTTTGGACTTATAATGTTAGATCTACCTTTCAACGGGCCATGTAATATGATTTCCACGATATCAAACATATTATCAAAGCCTACTTGAATGATTTAGCTTCTCATTCTCAAAAGGGGATTGATCATACCAAGATTCTTCGATTAATTTTCAAACGATGTCGTTTCTACAAAATCCATTTAAATCCAAATAAGTGTGTTTTCGCTGTCACGTCCAGTTGATTGTTGGGATTCATCATTTTTACTGAAGGGATTTGCTTAGATCCCTTCACGGTTGAGGAAATACTTCAGTTGCCTCCCCCATCCACTATTCATCAACTTCAGAGTCTTCAAGGAAAAGACAATTTCTTAAGGAGATTTATCACTAATTATGCCGAGATTACTAAAGGATTTATGAGACTTCTCAAGAAAGTGGTCCCATTTCTATGGGATGATTTTGCACAACGCTCATTTGATGCTTTGAAAAAATAATTAACCTCTGCTCCTTTATTGAGTCCAATTGATCATAGTAGACACTTCCTTTTATTTCTCGCTGCAATAGAAACTTCCTAAATTTTATCGATTGCCCATCTGGAGACTAATGGAAGCTTCCATGGATTTCATCCTCATCATCACCACACTAATGCTCATCTTTGTTTCTGCAAACACCCATCTCATGATTTATCATTATGATGAGAAACATTGTGAATGACTGCAGGTCGATATAGTATCCATACAAGCATTCAAGACCTCCCTCGCATATGATCCTTCTCACACCTTGGCCAACTGGGATTTTGCTGCCAATCATGTTTGCAATTGGACTGGTGTCACCTTCCATCCTCAGAAACTATGCGTATCTTTCCTAAATCTATACAATATGAGCCTGGAAGGGACTATACTTCCACATTTGGTTAACATCTCCTTTCTTTGTATGTTAAACCTCACTTTTACAGTTTCTCTAGCACAATCCCGAACAGATTGGGCAAGTTGCGTCACTTAAAATGTTTGTTACTTAATACGAATGACTTGATATCATCTATTCTAGAGGCTTTGAAAGATTACACATCTCTCAGAATGGTTAACCTGTCCTTCAATAATTTGATAGGGACTATTCCAAGTGGTTTCAGCCAATTACAAAACCTGCAAAATCTTTCACTGTACACAAACAGATTGACTAGGAAAGTGCCTAAATCCTTGGGAAATTGTTTCGTGCTAGAATTTATGGTTTTAGGAAATAACTTTTGTAGCATCACTATCCCTTCTTAGCTTGGCTTGCTCGCTAGAATTAAAGTTCTGTCCCTTGGAGCAAACCATATTAGTGGAGGAATCCCGCCTTCACTGCTTAATTGTACAGAGTTACGCATATTATATTGGTTCCAACATAGGCTTACTGGAGAAATATCGTGGGAGATAGGTACAAATCTCTCAAATTTAGAGTATTTTCCACTCTAGGGAAACGAATTAAATGGTACCATTCTAAAATATTTTGGAAATTTCTCTTAGATTTTAGTGTTCCAACTTAGTCAAAATTTCTTAACGGGAGGCATAACTCAGGAATTTGGAAACCTCTGTCTTCTACATAAACTTGCACTTCATGATAATCATTTGTATAGTGAGGAATCCATTTCATATTTGGAGCACTTTCAAACTTCACCAATCTACAAACACTCGATTTTTCCATCACTGATCTTAATGGTGACTTTCCTGGAACCATATGTCGTCTTTCTCAAAATCTTCTTCATCTCTATTTGTATGAGAATCATTTCACTGGTAAGATACCCCAGGAGATGAGCAACCTCACTGGATTGATCCTGTTGAGTCTAGCTGGAAATTTCCTCTCTAGAGAAGTTCCTTCTGCACTAGGAGGGTTGTCTACTCTTCAAGCATTGGACCTCGGCGACAATAACTTGGGAGGTAATATACCTTATCAATTCAGTCAATTGAAAGCTATTTTTGTATTGGACCTTTCTGAAAATGCATTTTCTGGAAAAAAATCATCAATTTTTTGCAAGTTTACAGCAGTTTAGGATATTAGATCTCAGCTATAACAAGTTCAGTAGTAATATACCAGATAGTGATATAGGGAATTGTTCCAATCTCGAGCTTCTAGACCTTAGTTACAACCAGCTCAGTGGTGTGATGTCATCCAAAGTGGCTAGCCTTCATAATCTACAGTTCTACATTAATGTCTCACATAATGCGCTCACAGGAAGGCTGCCTGTCGAACTGGGAGGAATGCATATGGTTCAAGCAATTGACCTCTCTGCCAATAATTTTTCAGGGAGCATACCCAACCAATTAGTGAATTTTTCTGCACTGGATTACCTCAATCTTTCTTACAATTCATTGGAAGGCACAATTCTGACATCAATCACTCAAGTTGCAGAACATCAAGATTTGGATCCCTCTTTCAATAAGCTTTCCAGTCCCTTGCTCACTCAATTGAGAAATTACAGAAGCTTAGGCATTTAAACTTGTCATAAAATAACTTCACCGGAGAAGTACCATCCTCTAGAGCTTTCATAAAACTGAATTTTACATCATTCTTAGGAAACATTGGACTGTGTGGCAGATGGATAGAATTACCTCATTGTAAATTGACGACAAGGAACCATCATGATTCCAAAAGAAGGGTAGTTATCTTGGCCACTTCCGTTGGTTTGACTTTTCTATTTTTATTTTGCCTAGCCTTCATGGTTTTGATATATTTTTGTAGTAGAAAGTCTGCATTGTCGGAAACTATTTCTGCGAGATTAGGGAGGATGCTCAAGAGCCAACTCTGGGAGAGAAATATTGTAAGTGAAGAAGAGGTGAATAGAGAAACTAATGGTTTCAGCCCCGATAACCTAGTGGGACATGGCACCCATGGGTCAGTGTATAAGGGTGTATTAGATAATGCCACAATGATTGCTGTCAAATTTATATAGTCAGCCACATCAGGAGGTGCATACAAGAGACTGATAAAAGAATGCAAGACATTGGGCAGAGTCTGACATCCGAATCTAGTGAGAATGGTGGGTGTATGCTCAAGTTTACAAGTCAAATATTTGATTATGGATTTCATGTTGGAGGGAAGCCTGGATAAGAATTTTCATTGTAGTGAAAATAATTGGAGGTTGGGTCTGAAATGACGGTTCAACATTCTCAAGGACGTGGCTCATGGAATGACATATCTTCACCACCACTGCTCTTTGGCCATTGCTCATTGCAATCTGAAACCTTCCAAAGTTTTGTTGGATGACACTATGATGACCCATGTTGGAGATTTCGGTATTTCACGCCTCATGATCTCACCGCAAGCTCATGACGATTCAACAACAGCAGCCTCAAGGGACACCTCCAGTCCTGCGATATGATCTGTTAGTTACATTGCAACAAGTAAATACTGATACACTTGATTGATGAGCCATATTGTATATGGGATATATATGAGTCACTGATGGTTGTAATTCCTTCTTCTATCTAATAAAGTGTTTGAACCTTTTTCCATATGTTGTGTTCTTTCATAATTCTTATACGTGTGAATTGCTTCTGATTCCTTTCATTTATATTCAATGGATCGTATGCTTTGATTGGTTTTTGTCTTCTGTTGTGTTTACAAGGTACTTCTTAAGCGGATTAAGTACGGGAAGGAGAGATAGAATCAATACAAGGGAGACAAGAGGAAAGTGGAACTACAGGTAGGCCTTCTATCTTCTTATCATATCCATTGCTTATAGGAAAAGTCTAAAACACTTTAAACTTTTGTTCCAGGCATAACTACTTGTCTAGTGAATTAGTGTTTATCCGTAGATGTTAACTTCTCCAAAACAAATTGGCGACTCCACTGGGGAAACTATCACCTTTCCTAGTAGCTTATTCACCTCCTAAGACATTCTTGTACACCCTACTTGTGTTCATTGACTGTATTCCAGCTCTTTTGCATTGAATTTTGGTCAAAATTTGAGGTTAGATGACTCTTGAGTGGCCTTTGAGATATCAGCGCAGGCTTGGTCAGGGGACAGTGCTCTGCAGAGTAACCTTGAGTGAGAGAAAGTGCTATGTAGGGAAGTTAGGCCCTCTTTGACCTGCACTGATCAACCTTAGGTCAAATTCCCACCTTTGGAAAGTGATTTGCCAACTTTTCTCTGTTTGATTGCTCGCTGATTGATCAATGAATGTTATGTCTCAGAGAAGAAGTTTTTATCTCCTTTGCCAGTCCTACTTTGATTTGATTGATTAATGTTCCTTTAATGTTTTATTTTCATTATCAATCTATAGTCAAAGTTAGAATATAGTTGATTAATCTTTCTTCGAAAGAAAGTGTTGTAAATTCTTCTTTTCCTTCGAAACAGAACTGTCGTAAAAGTCTTCGTTCTTATTAAAGATTGATTGATTGTATGTGCATATAAATTTTTTGTTCATCATAACATTAACGGATTTGAAAAGAAAAATGTGCATCGTTCATATTGTAGTTTGTGAATGCTTAAAAGGAATAGCTAGGGTAATTGCATTAGATGTGGTCTTTGATCTTTGTCAAAAATCCGATTGCTCTATCCCTACTAGCTAAAGATTTTCATTATTAAATTGAATGGAAATAATGCTTATCATATTAGTTTCATTTTAGGAATTACAAACATACATCACCTGGTGAACCTCAAAAGGCAAATTCTAAGGAAGGTCAACTTAAAATTTATCTGAATTTACCTAATGGAGCATTTTCACCTAATGAAAAACATTTAGAAGTCTAGGCTAGAGAGGTGTTCCAACATCGTAAAACAAAGCAGTTGTCACTAACTTATCTGCAATACATCCTGAGTGTGATACCTCATTCCATGTACATGAGTATATCATAGCTCTTCCTCGTACCTTCGGGTATATAGGACGGTGTTACAGTACATAAAGTATATGGGAATTCTCTCACTATGCGGTTTTGCATTAGACAACACTTATATGGACTGGGCCTCCACGTACTTTCGGGTATATATGGGAAGAAAACACTAGGTTGCTATCCATCCTTAGGTAACTGAGTCGGTCGCCTTGTACACTATGATTCACCGAACACAACATTCGGGGAGATTGCCTGCATGTAGTTCTCGGTTCGCTGGGAGGTATTTTGTAGTTCACAGTTGCTTGGTAAACCTTTTGGCTAGATTATCCATCTTTTGTTTTGTTATGTTACTTTGATTAAAATAAAATTAATTCACCGTGGATAACATCCTCAACGCTCACTCCTTAGTTGATCATAGGTTGAAACATACGGCGACAAATCTGGAGTCCACCGATCAAGGAATTCCTTTTGATGGGAATCCTAGTCCTTTTCCTCCATTTGGAAATATTGGTGCTCCATATATGGATACATTGTCCCTTCCGGGATTTACCATTGGCTTGCTAGTATGGTTGTTTTCAACCTCCTTGGTTCAAAATGTCGTTATTTCTTCACAATCGAGTACTCCTCCAACTCGACAAAAGCAACCTCCAGTTGATCCAAAAGTTAACCCTTTGCCTTCTTCCTCGATTGTTTCTTCCTCCCCTTCTTCCTCTTCGCCTGGTGAAAGTATTGGTACTAGTAACCAGGTGGCTAAGAAGAAGAAGAAAGGGAAGAAGAAGAAGAAGAAGCAAATTCAACAGAGGGGCAACCAAGCAACCATTGCTTTGAAGGTAACATCTGATGAGAAACCGTTCATCAAGCCTCACAAAGTTCGATATCCATGCAAAATTTGTGTGGGAGACCTTCGAAATTGTCCTGATATTCCTCATATCTTAGAAGAATGGTCTTCCCGTTCACATCATCCTGTGTCATCAACTTCTGGAGATCATGCTCGTGACACACCATCAACTAGCAGTAGTAAAGTTCATGGAAAAAAGGGTAAAGTTAAGTTTCCCTGTAGGTTATACAAATGGAATCACCCCATTCACCTTTGTCCCTATCTGGATGAAGCCAAAAAAGTGTTGGATAACCATCCTCCTTCACCACAACGACTACCTTCTGGTTACAAGAAACTCTCCCTAAATCCTTCACTGGTTGATAAATTGACTGACCAAAATCAACCGTCGGTCAAACCCACTCTCTCTGAAAGTGAATCCTATGAGTCTATTCCCAACCCAAATCAAAAGGTTAAGGAAACAATTGACCCAATTTCACCTTTAGTTAATCGTACCTTTTTTGAAGTGAGCGAATGTGATACCACTCAAGTTCTTTTTGTCTCTTCAGATTCCAATGAGCTTGGGGGCAATCCTCCTGTTCCATCAAGACAAGAGGAAAATCCTCCCGCTCTCGTAACTCAAGGGGTTGATTATTCCCCCCCTCCAAGTAGTCTGGTCACTTCCTTTGATTGGAATCGACTAGCAGGATTCTGTCTTCCTTCTTATGTGCCTTTCCAGATCATAATACAGGTTTGTAATATGATTGTATCGGGCAATATTATAGATGAAGGTGCATCAATGAGTATCCTTTCCTCAACTGCTTGGCAAGCACTCGGTTCTCTGCCGCTTGTTCCAGTTACACAGAATATGTTGTCTTTTAATAGAGGAACCAATAAACTATTAGGGATCCTTCCTCAATTTCCTATTACTTTGGGAAGAAAAATCGTTTATCTGAATGTGATGGTAGTCCAAGGCCCTTTAGATTATAACTTACTTCTAGGGCGCGACTATGTTTATGACATGGGAGCTGTTGTTTCAACACTCTTTCGAGTGATTTGTTTCTGCGTTGAAGGCAGAATTGTCACCGTTGACCATATTTCATTTCCCGGTCCAAATATGGCTCCCAGTCAACCATCTTCCCTAAATGGTCCTTTTGTACCTATGATATCATCCCCGCCACGGGTTAATTATGTGGCAACCCATTCCATACCTACATCAGCTGACGATCAATTCAGTGATGTTGTACATTATGTACTGGGGGCATTGGAACCAGATCTCAGTTTCCTTGATACAAATCCCTTCCAGAGAATCGTTCTCCCATCAGATCAGAACCTCTTGGAAGTCATGACCTTGTATGGGTCGTGATCAAGGATACGAGGACAGTTCCTGGTCTTGTGTCAACCTCATTAAAAAATGAAACAAGGAGTATGAGTATAGTTCCTGTTCTTGTGTCAACCTCGTTAAAAAATGAAACCAAGGATCTGAGGAGAGTTCTTTGTCTTGTGTCAACCTCGTTAAAAAATGAAACTAGGAGTATGAGGATAATTCCTGGTCTTGTGTCAACCTCGTTAGAAAATGAAACTAAGGAGCCGAGGAGAGTTCTTTGTCTTGTGTAAACCTTGTTAAAAAAATGTAACAAGGAATATGAGGATAGTTATTCTACTGTGTCAACCTCATTAAAATATGAAATAGGTCCATGAGGATATCTCCTTGTCTTCTTTCAACCTCGTTAAAATAAAACCAAGGATATGAGCATAGTTCCTTGTCTTGTGTCAAGCTCATTAAAAAATGAAACAAGGAATCTAAGCAGAGTTCCTTGTCTTGTTTCAAGCTCATTAAAACTGAAACAAGGTCCCCTGGAGCAAAGTTCCAAGTCGAGTCTTTGATTAGATCTCATAAAATCCCAATCGAGTCTTTCACTTGATCTCGTAAAAGAACCTTCATTCCATTCACCTGATATCCACTAGTAGTATAATTAGGTGAATGTAATGAAGCTTAGGGGGCATGCACCTAGTGGTAAATTTAAGTTTCCCTGTAGGTTATGTGAAGGGAATCACCCCATTCACCTTTGTCCCTATCTGGATGAAGCCCAAAAAGTGTTGGATAACCGTCTTGCTTCACCGCAACAACTTCCATCTGGTTACAGGAGACTCTCCTTTTCATCTTGCCGGGGGTATGTAAACCCATTTCAAGCATAGTTCTTCATTTCAAGCTTATGTAAAAATGAAACTGAACTCAAGCATAGTTCTTCGTTTCAAGCTTGTGTAAAAATGAAACTGAATTCAAGCATAGTTTTTCATTTCAAGCTTTTGTAAACATGAAACTGAACCCAAGCATAGTTCCTTATGGTTCAAGCTTGTTGTTGAAGGCCCCAAAAATCGGGTCGACAACAAGGGGGATACCCACCCGGTTCGGACCTTGGTTGGCAGCTCCTTATCCGTTTGGTATAGCGGGTCCGACTGGGGATATGGGACCAGTTTCCCAATTCACTGTGTGTGTGTGAGAAAGATGGGTATTTCTTTTCTAAAGGGAATACTTCTATTTTAATTCTAATCTAATGCTATGCTACTGTATTCTAATAAACAAAAAAAACATCAAAATTTATGCTAACCCGGGGTGTGATCTTTCTTCTATGCAATCTAAAAAGATTTCAAATAAGAACTGTTAATAAAGATCATTCAGCTATTATAAGAAAAGAATTCAATAAATATGAACTACTTCGTATAAAAAGTTAGACGAAACAATTGTGAAAAACTTATCGCATAAATGAGTTATTCATACAATAAAACACAAATAAATAGTTATCACCGTACAAAAGTGCCGAATGATAACTCAGGCATCCATGCTGTAACATATAAATAACTGAAAATTGAATATCACTTTAACGCATAAGCAGAAATGGTTAAGAGATAAAAGTACCATTTGTAACTAGTCCTACTCATGAGCTTCAAGTGACAATTTATTTATCTCTCCTTGATTTAACATATACTAAGAGTACAGAAGTGCAACATCAGTAGCAGATATCAAATGCAAATATCAAATAAACCTTGTTCCATTCATTCACCAAAACCTCCTCTGAGGGTGCAAAAGTGCATGTTCTGAGGACAAGTTTTTGATAAATTTATGGACCCTTCTCTAAATGCATGAGAAGGGTTTAAATAATACTAACTAAATAACTTATTTACAGAAATTAAGGATTTGGTTTAAATGACCATCCTCTTTCCAAGCAAAACTATTTCTAAAATTAAATCTACTTCTAACTATTTCTAAATTTACTCCTTAATGTCGCAAGCAGTCAATAGTTTCCTGAGTGGAGTCGGCTGACTGTCTTCCGTCTTTGGTTGAGTTAAGCAAACGGAATTGGCAAGAGCTGGCATTATCTTCTCAGTAAAATGAATGATATACTTGGGAGTCATACAATGACTATGTGGCATTACCATGTATGCCTGGTAATAATCCCATTTCAACTTGGTTAACCCTGGGACTGCTTCTGCCTTTCCTTTAGTTTTCTGATTCCAGTTTGTTTCTATCGCTGTTTTCTTGCATTTTTCGGGGCTTGCAGGTAACTGAGTAAGTAGGCGCCTTCCTTTTCGAGCAAGTTTTCTTAGAGATGCGCGATTAGCGCTAAGCACTAATCGCGCATCGGAAACTGCCTCTGTTTCTTGATCTGGGCTTCCCTGATGCGTTTTTTGCCTCTTGCGCATTTTTCTCTTATCGGATATAAAGCTCAAAATTTGTAAAAATAGTGATTCCGTGAGCTATTTACCCTGAGCATTAAATTGTTAGTTTCTGGTATCAGCATCGTTCAGTACCCATTCAACCCTGGCTGTATATGAGAAATCTGCGATGGATGCCTTAGAAGAGTTCTGCGGCTCTTTCTCTCCCTTAAGTAGATTAAGTGTGCCTTCCGAAATGGACATTGGAGTACTGCCTTTCCTCCTCATAGTTTCCTGCATACTGCCTTGCATAACGCTTCGTCCTTTGTCCCTGCAGTTTACAATTGAGGTGGAAGTAATGATAAAAACAATGACAAGAAAACTTTAAATGCCGAAGATATGAAAAAC
>APFE030333385.1:5614-18890 GCA_000404065.3 Pinus taeda
CAGGTTGCGATTTTGTGGATCATTATTACATGACTCATTGATGGATGGCTGCGCCCATACCTGAGTCTTTTAGGATGGCTGCGACCATACCTCTTATCATCATGGTCTCTTCAGCTGGGTGGATGCGTCCATACCACAGACCTTCTTTGTATGTCTTTTGGATGGCTGCGCCCATGCCTCGACTACATGTAATCGAAATATCAGTTGTATCTACATGCACGTTCTTCCTGGTGGTGTTCCAGTCCAGCAGTTTTGTAAAGCATTTCACCCCTCCCACTCTCTCGGGCTTCATGCTTTAGGGGGCATCTATTACATAGTAATTTGTCACTGTCTCCTTGTCAGTCTCCCTACTGTGTCATGAAATCAAATCCATCATGTTCATTCTCTCTGAAATGGCCAAAAAACCCTCTTTGCCTAAGTTTATTGGATCATCGCGACTGTTATTGAAATAACCGCGCTGACTGGCGGATGATAGTGCGACTGATGCGCTGCCAGCGTGGAAGCACACGGGTTTTCCGCACTGGTCGAATTTCATAGCCAGTGCACCCTTCGCTTGTATTAAAACGTGCTGACCAGACCTCTTCTATTATTGAGATGCGATGCCAGCGCGCCAGTCCAGTTATGCACCCGCGCTGATCCTGTTTGGGCGAGTTTGTTCTAACAGCCAGCCTTCCAGATGACTCCAGACCTGGTTGTTGGCTTTGTAAAGTTCGCCCTCCTTTCTATGGCATGTCTGTTCGCCTAATGACCCACCTTTCTTTGGGATAAGCTCATCCTTTCACCATTCATGGAGACTCCTTCTCCTATATAAGCCTCCACCATTGCCATGAGCAGCTAGTTTTTGACATATAGACTTTGACATAGAGGAATTCATAGTACTTTAGTGCTACTTGTGATAGGCATTTGGTGTGTTAAGTGTGGATTGCTAGAGAGCTCAAGGAAGGTTGTGAATTCTTGTTGCCTTGTGTGAGAGAGAGAGTTGTTTGGCTTGGGAGATCTACCTCCAAGGGTGACTGCTTATGAGACTTGCTAGCTGGACCCTCTAGAGAAGGACTCAGCGTTAGAACTTTGGTTGTACCTTTCTCTATTTTTGATTAATAAAAGATAGATGACTACTGTTATGGTTCCATTTGTATTTGTCTTATGATGGTTAATGCAAATTACATCCTTTCTGACTCATGTATGGTTACTTTTATTAGATTTCACGCTTGTGTTTGTTTTCTCTTTGCATGTGCAGGTGTTCATCCGCGAGGATAGTGGAGGACCATGACTGGCCAGAGAAAAGGAGTGAGAGCGACTTCTCTTCATCAAACTCTAGCGCTGGAATCCAAGTAGGTGTTCTTTACCCACTTGTTAATTGTAACTAGGAACTTGCAGAGTAGCATTGATTGATTGTTGCTAGACCCGTTCTAGGCTAGTAGGGATCGCCTCTATCCGTAGAGGGGATTTACCTCTCCAAAAATCCTAGTGAGCGCTGATATGCATAGACTAGGTACGATATATTCCATTAGCATGACAGCTTCCACGCCTAAACTAACTGGAAAGGTGTTTGTCCCATCAGTTTCTTACACGTTGTCCTGTAAGCCCATAGCACTATAGGTATGCACAAGTCCCAATCACTTTGTTGTGCATTGCACACTTTGGACAACGTACTCTCCAGTATTTTGTTGAAAGCTTCTATAGTCCCATTGGCTTGTGTGTGATACAGTGTGTTTTTCTGATGATACACCTGGAACTCTTCTGTGAGCGCGTTGAAGGTTTCGTTTAGGAAATGTGTGCTGCGATCACTCATTAAGAATTTTGGATAGCCAAATCAGGTCAACACATTTTCCAAAAAAAACTCCACAGCTATAGCGGCCTTGCAATCTTTGACTGGTTGCACTTCTTCCTAACATGTCAGGTACTCCGTTGCAGTGATGATGTAGTGCACTCCTGTCTTTCCCTGAGGTTTGATAGGTCCCACAAAGTCAATTGCCCATTTCTCGAATGAATGCAGTGTGGGATTCAACAGCATCTCATCTCTCCACAATGGTTTTCCAGTCCTTTGACACTTATCACAGGTCTTACAGTGTGATTTTGAATCCTAGTGAAGGGTTGGCCACCACAACCATGAGCAAAGAATATTTTGTGAATTCACGCATCTTGCATAGTGTCCTCCTATAGCGCCCCCATGTGCTTCCACAAGGATCTGACTCCTTTCAAATTCATGTACGTATCTCTGCAATATCTCATCATTTCCCATTTTGTATAAGTGCCCTGTGATGACATAAAAATCCACCGCACGCACTACCAATTCCTTCTTCTGTTGGATGGAGTATTCCCTTAGTGCAGTCCCTATTGTTAGAAAGTGGATTATATATTCGAAGTGCCTGTCCATGATGCACACCGCAAAGAGTTGTGTATCAGGTAATCCTTCCTCCAAACTAGTAGGTTCCTCACTTGTCTCAATACGCAACAAGTGCTTCGGCCCTACATTTAAGTGTCCAGGTTTGACCACGACCTCAAAGTCATACTCTTGGAATAATAAGAGCCACCTACATATGCACCCCCCAACACAGGCTTATTGACCAAGTACTTTAGTGCGGAATGGTCTATATACATTATGAAATGTCCTCCTAGTAAATAGTGCTAGTATTTTTGGAGCACGTAGACCATCACCAACCCATCGTGCTCAGTTGTGGAATAGTTCTTCTTATCTTTGGACAATCTATGAATTGCAAATGCGATAGGATGATCCAAGCCCTCTCTACCCTCTTGTGTGATCACTGCTCCCAGTGTGATACATGATGTGTCAACATGGACATGAAACTCCACATCCCATTTTGGGAAGACCACGATTGGAGCAAACACCAATTTCCCTTTTAGAACATCCACGCTCTTTATGCAATCATCATTCGAGCAAAATGTGACATCCATTTTCAATAGTTTTTCCATTGGCACAGTGATTTGGGCATAGCTTTTCATGAACTTCCTGTAGTACCCTGTGTGTCCCAAGGTAGCGCGCAGTTGTTTAACACTTCACGGTGCTTCCAAATTTAGAATCACTACAATATTCACGGGGTCCACCATCAGCCCTTGTTTGCAGACCACATGTTCCAACAGGTTCCCAAACGAAATGAGAAATGTGCACTTCTTAGGGTTCAACACAATCTGGTGTCTTCGGCAAGTATCCAGCATCAAGCATAAGCTTGCTACGTGGTGCTTAACCAATCCGAAGACAGTCCAATCATCTAGATAGACCTCCAAGAACTTGTGGATGTATTATTTGAATGTGGCAACAATGATGCACGAAATGATGGCTGGTGCATTCTTCAATCCAAATGGCACAACGATGTATTCAAAGCAGCCCCATTCCATTGCAAAGGTTGTCTTGCTCCTGTCTTCCGACACAATTTTGATCTGGTGGTACCTTGAGAACCCATCCATGAACGAGTATGCTTCTTGTCTGCCAACATTTTCCAATACTTCATCTGTGAACAGTGTCGGGAATGGGTTGTGTACACAAGCGTCATTCAGCTTCCTATGGTCCATGCATATTCTTATTTCACCCTTCTGCCTTTTCTCCTACACCACCATAGGACTCACCCAGATGGATTCTTCCATCGGCTCAATAATTCTTCTTGTGAGCTTGTTTTCTAGTTCTACACAAAGCTTCTCCTTATGCTTCAGATTTAAATGGTAAGGCCTCTGCCTAATCGGCTTCGTGTCAGGTTTTACAGTGATCTTCATCATCCCTAAGTCACCAACGATCCCTTTTAAGTCCGTAATCTTGGTTGGGAATAAGCTTTGTACTCGCGGAGTAACTCAGTGACTTTATCCACCCTGGCATCATCCCAATAGTCACCAAGCATTGCATACTTTGGTTCAACCTCCGTCCCAATGTTTACCTTCTTTGTTTTTAGCGGTGCGGTGATGTTAGGGTCTTCAATCAATAGTCCTCGAAGCTCGCAACATCCTTCAGATTCTGGAATGTTAATTTTCTGTGGATCCTCATCATCCTCCTCAATATTTACATTGTAACACTCTAGTTAGCAGCTCAATTGGGTTGCCCATACCGACTAAAGCACTTCCATTGGCTCCTGGGGTATTTTGAAGATAGCTACTTTTACTACTTGTATTTCATCATCAATAGTATCCCACCAACAATATTCAAACGTGAAGGTTAATAGGAATCCTTTGTGCAACATATCCCATTCACTCGTGCCATGGCAGAGCTTTGTCTCAGTATACCAATTCATGGGTATGACATACAGGATTTGAGAACAAATGCACCCATTCAGGTTGTGGCACTTCCCCGTACACCTTGGTCCATTTCACGAGGTGTGCACGTGGATCATCCCGTCTGTCATACTTGTCTGTTAGTCACATCTGTGGTTTCCCAAATCATAGGCGCACCATCCTTATGCATCCGCGCCAGTCTTCAAAACTTCTCTGATGCGTACCTCACCATCTTGCGGGTGTAGCACCCAGTGCCCATTTCAGAGAGTCAAAACGTTGTTGTTCTGGCAGTTCTCTCTCAAACTTATTCAGGAAATCATCCACCACTGTCAACCTGTCATACATAAGTAGTTCTCTTACCTCTATTGTAACATAGCGTGGTTACCTTGTGTAACCGATTCTTCCATCATTCTATTTCCTCGTCTGAATATGATATGCAGGAGCTTTCGTGCTCCCACGAAATCCTATCATCCATTGTAGGATTCACCCAATCCTATTCCTGAGTGGTTATTTTGTAGATACAGTCTAGATCATCATTGCTCTCATCGTCACGCACTGGCTCTGTGTAGCACGATCCTTCCATAGGGTCTAAAGGTACCACTACGCACAATGACTTGTTCTCAAAACTCATTTTTTGCTTCTTTATATTTATCACTCCATTCATATCAAAGGCCCAATCTGTTCCCATTAGCTCAGGATATGGATTGATGTCATCGAAAATATCTATCACTTCAAAATCTACAAGCGTGCTCGCACCTTCGATATCTATCATTATTCCCTGCAATCTTCCCATCGGTAGGATCTTTTGCTAGTTTTCCATTCGCAATTGAATAGGAGATGATTGCAACATGGGCTTGCCCATGCACTCTGATGTTTGCTTTGGTAGTATTTTCGCGTCCGATCCTAAATCCATAATCACTTGATCCATTTCATATTCCTCGATTTGTGCAATCAATCTCATCTCCCTTCTTGTTCGTATTGTGTGCTTCCCGAGCTTCCGAACTACATGTGGTTCTCCTGACATAACGCACCCAGTGATGAGTTCTTGTAGTCCCTTCACAGCCTTGTTGTCACACAACAACTTCATGCATGTCTCCAGAAAGGTAGTAAGCTAATGTTTTCAATCAAGAAATGAATTTTAATGGGATATGAACTCTAGAAGCCATACCTTCGTGCCATGATGGAATGTGACATGAAAGCAGTAAGTATAGGTTCAAAGAGTAAAGCAGCAGTGGAGAAAAATGAAGTCAATTAGTAAAGAGTTTAGGGTCTAAGGTTTGTAAGAGTGCTTCTCATCTTATTAAGAATCATAAAAGGGTGAAGGAAGAGATTGAGAAGGCCCAGTTTAGCTCCAAATCCCTATGCAGCTTCCAAAATCGACAGGCAACAAATGTGTAGTGGTTGGTGCTTCCATTAAAGCAACTTCACTTCTATGTCTAAATATGCCTAAAGCATGGCTTTCATGTGCCCCTTGGTGTTACTATCAAGCAAGAGCATCACTTTCAGGTAATTGTGCAGCTTAAAGGTCATGCAATTTGTCACTAATTCTAATTCAGGAAGTTTTTTCTCATAGGACAAGCTTTCTTTAAAAAAAAGTAATGCAAGCGTGGGCCACTATCATGAGAGATTTCTTAAAGAATGAAAAAGAAAATCCAGGAAGTAAGGAAATTTTAGCATGGCTAGACACTAAAGTATACATGAATAGTGAAAACATTGATTTTGTAGAACTACTGGTCCAACACACTGTGTATTTGATGCAGTTAGCAGTAGGGTTGGAAGGGTTAGCTCCTAAAGAAAGAGCGACTTACCCCAGTCATCCCTACACCATTGATTTCATTAAATAATCTGTGCGCTATTGTAATCCCGCAAGCCGTAGATCACTCAGGCCTCATCATCCAATGGATTTCAGGTTTAAAAAGTGAATGGGTGTGAAACGAGAGGTCAGACCTGAACGTTTCTATGTTGGTGATTTATAATTTCCATCGGGTCTGGAAATTGATTTAGGGTCTTCCAGTTTGTGCGCACGAAATTGCTATTGGTCGTCGGATCAAATGGAGGTTTGATCTATGATGGAGGAACCATTCTAGAAGGTTGTTGAGGTTGTGGATGTTGACCAGTAGTTGAAGCTCGTCCAAGAAATATATGGACATGTTATGCACTGTGTGTGACATCAAAATGGGAACCATGTTATCCAGAAATGTGTTTACAATTTGGAGGTCCAGCTAAGTGACAGATTCTAATCAGTAAGATGTTGAGCTCAATAGATGAAAGAGAAACTTTGCATGTCAAAGATGTAATATGGAAGGCAAATCTTGGTGGGCAAACTATGGAAATTCATCTTGTTGAGCATTTTGCAGATGACTTTAATAGGCAAGTAGGGAATGGTATAGATGTGCAGAAATATCCTAAAGCAATGGAAAATTTGAAGAAACAAATTAAGCAACCAAAGAAATACTTAGTGCTAATAATGAGGCCCCTCTATCAATTGAATCAATTTATGAGGATCATGATTTCAGGAGTACCATAACTCGGCAGAAATTTGAAGAGCTTTGTGGGGATATGTTTGGTGGGGATCTGTTTGAGGAAGCACTTTTGTCTGTAAAGGAAATTCTCAAGCATTCTAGCTTGAAGGTGGAATGCGTTTATGCTGTAGAGTTGATAAGTGGAGCGAATCGCATGCCAAAATTGCAGGCATTGCTCCAAGAATTTTTTGGCAAAAAAGAATTAGATAAGCATCTTGATGCTGATGAAGTTGTAGTGCTCAGATCAGCACTTCATGATGCAAATTTGAGTGATGGAATCAAGCTAACAAGCAAGCTAGGAATGACTGATCGTGAAAACATGGTATCATACTCGAATTGAATAGCCCTGATCTAGATAATGAAGAAAGTAATCAACAAATGCTTATGACATGGATGAAGATAGCAGCATGCCTATTTGGTTTCGATGTTTAGGTATTTAGTATGGTAATGCTTGGTGGGTTAACACTTTTATGTCATGCTTATGATGAACGTTGAAGGCCTGGATCAGCGCTCCTGCATCCACAACACACATGGGTCAAAGCCCAACAACAGGGTCTAGTGCCAAGCCCATGAAAATCTTAAAACAAGGCATCGAAAAAATGTTGAATCCAAGTGTCTAATTGATTAAAATGACAGAGGATTCATTCTATGCTGCTAAATATTTGATTCAAGATTACATGGTTAGTAAGTGGAGGCCAGTTGTTTGATTAAATGTCTGAGTGAAAGCGAAATTCTTAGAACGCAGTTATTATTTCTTGAAGGATTAAAAGACCAAAATGTGCAATTATGGAGATACTATTGCTGAAAACATAGGGGATAATTCAGTTTTTGAGGTGGTTCTATTGGAATCTTTGAGTTTATCTCTAGTTAAGTGGTGGTTGATATTGTTGCCAAATTCAATGATACTCACAATGCTTATGCTGAAATTGTTAACGAATTATATTGGTTATGGCTGGAATATGACATTTGTATTGATGACATTACAGTTATTGTTGTACAAATTAATAGCTCGCAGACTTCTGGGTATAAATGGCAGCCAAAGAACATCCAAAGAGCAATAAGAACAACAGGTTGATCAAAAAACTCCAAGATTGGTGCAGGCAGGTGTGAGGTGGCAGTCAAAGAGGAAGATTTTGTGGAATATGGTTCCACATTTAAAGGAGCAGATACAATGATATTAATCCACTTGGAAAACCTTCACTTAATTTGGGTTTTCAAAAAACTCTATTTTCCATAGTTCACGAGAGTTTTATTTAGGATTGTTTAATTTATAATATTGTTTTATGATAGGATTTTAGGATTTATTTTTATTTTTGTTTCCTCTATTGAGGAAATTTAAATGATTTTTGTAATATTATAAATAGGATTAGTTTTAAGATGTAAGGGTTCGATTTTACGAAAGGAAGAAGCATTTGGACTGTGTAAAGTTTACTTGAATATTATTTTAATAAAGCAATTTCTACCCTTTAGACCTGGGATCCATCATGGTGTTTAATGTACAATATGTTTTTCTCATAAATTCACTTACATATTTTGTCTTTTCTCTTATTTTTTGTTACAACATTATCTAAGAGAAGTGTTAAGAATCCATCAACTTGTGCTCGTTTCACAATGATTTTGTTGTTAAATGTAGTGGTTGTCTTTGCAAAATCCATCCTCTATTAGATGCTCTGTTGAGTAACCCAGTGTTTCTCTTTCGTCTAAAGCTGCTACTATAGATCCATCCCCTATTTGATGCCTACAAGGCAGTGGGATTTTTCCCCTATTCTTCTCACATTTGCAATCTTTTATCTGGTTGTACATTGCACTTACTTTGCCCCAAGTTTGCCGGTAGAAACTAGCCCCAAATCCATAGCCCAATAGTCCTTTCTCTTGTTGTTTTCGGCCCACAACTTTTAAATCAAATCCCCATACCTCATAGCTAGCCTAATATTCACTTACCGCAGCCACGTTTTGTTGGCAAAGAGAGAGCCCTCTCTGGTCTGGAAGTGCTAGATGCGATATCGAAAGCTTGGTCTGTGGTTACCTCAAAATTGCTTTTTCTCAGCCTTGAGGTTCATTTTGAGAGATAACAATGGGCATAATGCCCTGGCCCCCCGCAATTGTAACAAATCAGTTGTCCACGTCCCTTTACTACTCCAATTCCACCTCATCCTCATCTGCACCCCTGAAACCTAGTGCGCATCATCCCTGCGTTTTGATTGAGGGCTCGCGTTTCGGTCTGAACCCTGTAGGTAGGAGCCCAATCCATCATCAACTCATAACTTCTACAGGTGCACTCATCATGGCCTATTGACCTACAGAAGTTATAAAACAACTGCTAGTATGTCTATGTATACTTCTGTAATAGTTGGTAGTTATCTGTAGCATGCTTCCCTCTTGTCTGACAAATTGTGCACCAAAATGCTAGTGTTGCGATCGGTCATGCTTGTGTCTCTAGTCTCAATGGCATTGGCCCTCCTCCTGCTGCATAGTTTGTGAAGACTGGACAATGGTCCTTGGCATGCCCCTGGCCTTTGCATTTTATGCACCATACCTCCTCGCACGCTTCTAGGTGAGTTTTCATATCCTGTTTCAAACTCTACATTTCCAGACATAAATTTTTCAGTTGCGGGTGGATTTGTTGGACTCTCAGGCTAGGATCTTGTATTGGGGTCTCGTGCAGTCTCATTACAATCTCTAAGGCTTCAGCCTTGGTGGATAACTTCTATTATGACAATGCCATCCTTAGATGCAGCGTTAGTGATGCTACAAACCATGCACGGTGTTTCCCATCCGTCAAGGTCATGTTGGCTTCACGAATCATACCCTTTAGTCTCTAATCCAGCTTCCAGGGGGTCACACCTGGAAGCATCATGATTTCCTTAAACCCGATAATCGACTGTGTCTCCAAATTTGGCTTGTTAAATTCCCTATTCAGCGCAACTTAGATACCCATGATCCATGCATTTGGATTGTCATTAGAATGCTTAATGTACCATGTCAATGCACGATCCTGCAATGCGCTTACCAGCATTGCCTTCTTTATATTTTCATCCATGACCCCTTGTACTTCCCATACAACCTTTACCACAAACCAAAATTGGTCTCGATCTTCGTTCCCTACTCCTTTGAACACCGGCAATTTTATCGCGCTCGCCATATTGAACTGTGGTGGTGGTGAAGGTGGGGTGGGCAGAGATGGGGGTGAAGATGGTGAAACTGGTGGTGGTGTAGGTGGAGGTGGTATGCATGGAATTCACTGCCTTATCAGACTAATCGCACTTCTTGGTGAAACTTTTGCAAGCTCTTCCTCGCTTTCTCACTGAGGCGAAATCAAGGGGCTAGTCTCTATCTCTGCGCTACCTTCATTTCTATAGATCCTCCCACTTCGCATGGCCCCAAACCCCAATTTATTCGCATAACCTGATTTTCACATAGTAGCATTTTAATCCAAGTGTTAAAATATTTAACATACTTACCTCGTGGTCCTTTGAGGAAGCATCGTCCTGCCTTGCTATAGCTGACTAAAGTATCTACCACAAACTTGGTGATAAACCATCCTATAATTTGACCGAGCCAATGGTCCACAACGCTTGAAATCTTATCTTCCAATGCTTCTAGTCTACACACCAACTCTGGAGTCCACAAAATCGGTTTGTTGAGCCTACACCTTCCCTGACTGTCTACTAGCTCCGCGATCCACTCGTACAACTCAGAGGGGAAGGATGCAATTTTTTTTTTTGTGGATTTCCATATATAATTAGTGCTCTAATCATTGTTCCTTTGACACTCGCTGATTCTTATTTTCCTACACCTCGAACTCGTGAATTTTTTTGTCCAACCACCCTTCAATTTCTTTCTTCGTCGGATTCTAGTGACATGACATCAGACATCTCTTATGCAGATCCTGGTCCCAACAATGGAACCATTTGTTGGCTTTTTGCAGCTTCACCTGGGTTCAAAGGTGATTTAGCCAAACAAATCACAATACCACTGGCCCTTTCAGCAACATTCCATGAAGTGTGGATTGAGGTCTCACCCGAAGTAGTACAGTAGGGTGCTAGAACTAGGTTTCCACACCCTCGAGATGTCTCATGAGATTAAGTGGTCCGTGGTTCGACCCTGCGCGCACGTCACTACGCGCACTTACCCATACCTCACAACTTGAGATGCTGCCTTCACATAGCCCTACTTGCGGGCCGAACGCTGTTACTACCCAAGTCTTTACTATTATTCCACTGTTAGTTGATTAACTTAGCCTATTTGTATGGGTTAAGTTATACTTATCAATATAAACCATTCATGCAAGTGCGCACAGTAAATAAACAATATATTTGCAATTGATATCAAACATGTAATAACTCAAGAACAGATACATAGAATTTGGATAAAACTTCTCTTTGTTATTCTCTTCTTCGGTTACAGACTCAACTCCGCCCTGCGTACTCAACTGCAGGGGTTTGTGCACTCAGTTGTTGACAACTAGGCCTTTGTGCACTCAGCAGCAGAGTCTTCTCCTACTCTACGACCCAAGACACACTTAGACACTTAGACTCTTTCTCTTCTCTCCTTCTTTTCCATCTATTACTTTGCTACCTTTACACTTAGTGCCACACTCTATTTATACAATCCCATGGTCCATGGACCATGGATAGGCCGACATTACATTTACAAAACTAGGGCAGACAACCTTGTGACTCTATCATACATTTCGCACTCCGTGCCCGCAATTTGTAGAGACTTTACAACAGTATTGGGTCAAAACTTGGGCTTTGAGCCCTAAAACATGCCTCTGGGGGATTCCATGCCCAACAGGGAGGTTGGGGACTAAAAGATCTTCCTTCATTTCACATGCACTAGTAGCCAAGATGGGATGGCTCATACTTAATTCTCATCGTCTTTGGATAGAGGTGGTATTATATAAATACATATGGTCGTTACACATTATGGAATGGATAAGACTCCCTTCATGGCAAAAGCAAGGAATATTGATTATCTGGAGGGTTGTTCTTCACACTCTTCCCACCATCACAAACAACCTTATTTGGTGCATTAAAGTAGGCACATCAGTTTGCATCGATTTGGACCCGTGGACTGGTTGTGGTAATATGTATCACCTTCCTCCTAATCTCATAAATTTTCTCAAAGATAGGGGCATTGCTACAATTGCTCATATTGCTGACATGAAGAACTCCACTATATTTATGAAGGTATGGAAATTTCCTGGCCATTTTGGAATACCCAAGTGGATCTAAGACTGGGAGGGATATATCTCAGCATTGATTGAATCACATGTTTGTGTAACAAACAAAGATGACGAGCTTGTTGGAAATAATACTGAGAGGTGGGGGTGAATCAGTATTAGCAATTTAACAATTTTTCATTTCCATAAACAAATTGATATATGCTACTTCTGTTAATTAAACTTGTGTATATATGCAACTATGTTTAGAGAAAACCATGTATATCTTGCAGACTTCTAATTTAGTTAGTTGATCTTAATCTGTGTATCAGAACCATAAATCAGCAGTCAAGTGCAATAAACATTACAGTAAATCACACACATTAACACAAGATATAAGGTGGAAAGCCATTGTGGGTGCAAACCACTTGCTGCAATTCGTCTCTATCTTCTTTTAATAAGAAAATTCTTTTTACAATATTTCTGTACTGGTGTAGTCTTATACCAATATGCAGGCTTCTACCTGTAGAAGGCTACAACCTTCTCTCATTCTCCAGCTTCTCCTAGAAGGGAGCTACAACCCCCTTAGCTCTTGTACTAGCTAATGGACTAATACGTAGGTGTTGACCTACAAAAGGCTACAACCTTCTCTTTTCTTCCAGGGACCACATTTCATAAATTTTCAAACTGGATCCATCAATAACATCAAATATATCTGCATCAACCAATCTCCTTTGGTCCAACCAAAACTGAATCAACAATCACTTTTCTTAATGTTGTAACCATAGTACAATAACAGTAATAAAAAACCAATCCAGAACCCAGATCACTGCAGCAATAAATAGAAGTAGCTAACATAGATTTTATGAGACGTACACTACTTCAATATGTAGAACCTACGTGCATACGCTGCTATATTAAGGCAAACCTGCGTATAAGCCGTTTTGAATTACCGAACCAGTGTGTATAGACACCTTTTCTATGCTGAACCTACATACAAATCTATAAAAGATAATTTACCCTTTTCAACAATTCAGACATCAATTATACCCAAATCATTAGATTTATAGATTAAGTCATGCACCAAATATAACAGATCAAAATCACACAAAGATACTTCTCTTCAAGCCTTAAGATCTTGACCCATCAATAGAACTTATCTTTCTTCTAGCGCTCAGGTTCCTCCTTGATTCAAATCCAACTATGCACCATAACCCAATGACCAGTATTCTAGATCTTGCTCTTCATAAGATATTCAATGCTTGAGTGCCTTTGCCTAATGACCTCCTTCCTTTTTATAGTCTTAGTCTTTACTCAATACCATGGTCCAAAACCCCTTAGAACCAATACCTGGGTCCAAATACCTGGGTTC
>APFE030333409.1:0-22537 GCA_000404065.3 Pinus taeda
ATAATGAGCTGAAGTCGACAGGAAGTGACCTTGATCGAAGGTGGGCCATAATGTTTCCCACATCATCAACACGAGATAGAGAAGGATAAAATGTTTTGTGTGAGGTATCAGAGGGAGGTTAAGTATTCAGCAGATGTCAACTTCTCTTGAACATATCAGCGGCATGACAGTGGACTTGGCAGTACTTGACATCAAATGATCAGGGGTCATGGTGACAGGGCAGTGAGCAGATGAGAGGTCAAACAGGATAACCCAAACCCACGGAGGCAAGTGTAAAACAAGATGAGATGTCCCCACCCAGACATGAATGCAGACAAGTGCCATGTTTAAGAGCGACATACTGCCGACACGACGATAATTGTGGTTCCTTTTTCCCCACCATTTCTAGCGAGTACCCCGGTTATTTTTGGATGAAAAGCTTGAACGGGATAGCATATGCTTGAGAGGCGTCATTTTGATGGAATTCAATGTCATTAAGTTTTAACGAGTCTGACAAAGGAAGAACTCAACGTATTTTCATGTTTAGAGAGTTTGAAAAGACAGTGGAAAAGGAAACTCCAGGGGTGTCCTTTTTCGTAAAGTTGTGTCTCTCGAGCCCGAAAAAGTATAAAACAATGCTCGAAGGAACCGCCCGATAATTACAACCGAGGAGTACTTTTCATAAGTAGTGATTCCAATCTAAAAAAGTAAAAACGCAATCAAAACCACGTCGCTTCATGACCGTTAACGAATTGGAAACGATAAGGGTCTCACAATTTTTTCGTTTTTAAATGGTCGGAAAAGGGTTTAAAGACGACCACCTCTCATTTCCGTTTAATGAGTTGAGAGGACCAACTCGACATTCTTTTCACGTTTAGAGAGTCAGAAAAGAGAAAATGATGACTCCAAAATGACTTTTTCGTGTATTTATCGAGTCTGAAAAAGTATAAAATACAACTCGTTTCGCCGCCAAAGCTGCACAAACACCTGTCGCTGCACAAGAAACCGGCGTAAAATCCATTTTCGACACAAATATTCATAAAATGACTTTTAAAAACTATTTAGGGGCCAAAAATTTATAAAATGGTGAAAATGGTAAAACAAAAATTTACTTTTCACTTTTTACCTTTGGAGAGAGACATTAGGGCTTTTGGTGTGCGATCTTAAATTGGTAATTGCGATAGATCCAGTTGACCATTCGGAGCACCATCAGTGTCAGGTAAGAGGTCTCGTCCTTTGCTCCATTTCTATCCGTTTGAAATTTGTTTTAAATTTATTTTTCATCCCCTATAGGGAGGATTTCAAATTTAAGGATTGCGCCCATTGGTGCGGGTTTCGGGCACGGACTCGCGCCAATGGGGCAACTTTCCCAAAGGGCACGCGCCCATGGGCGCGACTGTTTTAGAAACAGTCGCGCCAACGACCGCGCGGATTTTTGGGTGAATTTTTAACATATTTAAACCAATTTTCCTGCAATTTCAAGTTATTCAAGGATCTAATTCATTGTTTTGGGCTTGTGTTTGCAGGGAAATACGCAAAAATGGTGATCGTGTGGAAAGAACGAGAACATGACCAAGTGGACACATTGGCCTTAGCAGATGAGGACTGCATGGAGGCTCTCAGAGCATGTGGGCTCAAGAAGTATTTCCTGTTGTCCTATTTGCGAGCTCTTATAGTATTTGGTCAACTTGTGGGATGTACAGGAGCAAGTGTTTCGAATACGGGACCAAGTATTGGAGTTAGACGTATTTGATGTCTACTTCCTCACTGGATTGTCATGGTGGGGGCCGGTACCTCCACTGACCGGTAGTGTTATATACCTATGGGGGATAATATGGGGTACCAAGGGAGGTACCCAAGGTAATAATATAATAATGGGATGGGCCATAGTAATAAATAAGGTGGTTAACGCATGTCATGTAAGGGACCACAAGTAGTTAAGGGGCCCGTGATATTAGTTGATGGTATGAGGAAACCATGGTAATGATGCATGGTATTGTATGTATGAGGCCTATATAGAGGGTAGAGACTCCACATGGAGAGATAGGAAGAGAAGTATTCTTGTATGAACAGGCATATGGCTTGTGGAGTGTTCTCCTTCCTTAAGGAGTGAATGTATGGTGTTGCCCTACCATAAGGGTTTGATCAATAAAGTGAATCATTTCTATCTATATTCAGATCTTGTTATTCTTGGGTTTATTTGCATAATCTTATATTTTCATATCAGATCTATAATATTCTTGGGTTAGATCTACAACAGGTAGCAGGCCATCTGGAGAGAAGATGGAGGAGGTGAAGGCCCGAGTTTTCCCAGGTGCAAGATACGGGCAGGGCAACTTGAAGGTGGATATCCCCACCGTCCCGGACTTAACACTTAGAGAATTTTTTTTCACCATCACACGAGCTACGGGGGCACAGGTGCCCCATGAAGCTACGAAGAAGCATCTGATCCTGGCGACAGAGTGCCTTAGTCCGACAGTCTTCAATTGGGCATCAGCAGTGACGATCAATATGAAGAGGTAGCTGACCAAGGCCAAGCAGGGAAAGTTGCAATAGTTCAAATATGACTCCATCTTGGTGACGTTCTTCTTGGAATGTGTTCCAAGCTTCCAGGGCCAAGGGGCTTTTGTTCCTGACCCAGCACCTCGAGAGCTGAGGATGGCTCGATGGGCGGCACTGATGCCGAGGGGTGGTGGCGGTCAGTAGATGTCTTTTAGACCTGAGTTTTTTGGGTGGCTTCGCCGCCAACTAATTGTGGTGGAGGACTGGCCGTATGCGGGGACAAACTTCACCAGAGACCCTGACCTCCCTCTGCCAAAAGGAGAGGACTGGGACGAGGAGATTGGTATGATCTCATTTTTTGATTTTTGTGTTTATATGATTTTTTTGGTTAGTACATGCTTGTTCTAATGACCTTTATATGCATATGCAGATGTTGGCCCAGAGCGTCCAGCTGGCATGTCTCCCATTGTGAAGAGACACCCAGCAACAGCAGTAGCACGAGCGAATCCTCAAGAGGAGGGCGGTGACAGAGGAGAGCTTATTTAAAACCTCGAGGCTATCACTCGAGGGATTCCAGATTACGCTCGGCTAGCGGATGTCCCGTTACCATACCAGAGGCACACAGTGGGGGTGCCAACTCGCATCCATCGGCTCTTGATACATTTAGTGCGAGCGGTGACGTGCTACCATGAGCACCATCGGGACTAGATATCTAGGCATTTTCTTCTTATGCATATTTTTTGAGAGACATGTTGTCTCCGGATGTATTCAGACAAACATGTATTATTTTTTGATGATGCACAGGGTGAAAAAATTTTGGACACACACACACACACACACATATATATATACATATGTTTTATGGTTTATTATACTTTATGCTTCTTGTATTATGTTGAATTACATGTTATGCAAATGCCTGTCCAACAGATAATTAGCTAATGCATCAGTTAACGTATTAAGTCGTCTTGGAATATGTTGATAAGTAATGAAATCAAAATCCCTTCCTAGCAACTTAACACGCAAATACAACCTTAAGATCCGATGATCTCTAACGAAATAACGCCCATTGTGTTGGTGGATGACAAGATGAGAGTCCAAGTTCACAACCAATGTTCGAATGCCGAGGTTAATTGCCTCAGCCAATAATTCAATCACAACACTATATTCAGTGACATTGTTTTTTGTACAACCTAGACAAACCCCTTGAATGTCTACTAACTCACCATGAGGATCGTAGATCACCCATGCCGCAGATGACAAGTTGCGTGTACTGCGGGAGGCACCATCAGCGAAACCAACGTAAGGCGATCCAGACATCTGTCCAAGAAGCAAAAAGACAATAAGCGGCAATCGCGCCGACACACCAAGACAAAAACATGAAAACATGCACACACGACACACTTGCTGAAAGCACACATATATACAAAAAAGAGAGAGTGTCTGGAGTCATGCATAGTATTTTTTCAAATAAATCCCATTTCGGGGCTTATCCAGGGGATTCCCTTCGTAATAAATAAGCTCGTAGGCCCCTTTTTGCAAAACGCTTTTCACAATGTAGGGCCCGTGCCACATAGGCTCGAATTTTCCTGCCCCCATCGTTAGCTTGATCATAGAGAAGTACTAAGTCTCCCTCAATGAAAGAGTGGGGATGAACAGTATGGTCGAAGTGAGTTTTCACTCGCTTCTTCTGTGCTTCAATAGCTAAGGAGGCTAGACGACGAGTCTCGTCCAGCCGCTCTAAGTAAAGAAGGCGGTCTTCTACTGGAGTAGTATCAGGGAGAAATTCGACGGCTATCTTTAATGAAGGAATCTCACACTCAATAGGAAGGGTAGCCTCCAGTCCATAAACCAACTGAAAGGGAGTGAAACCGGTGGCATCCTTCATGGAGGTACGGTAGGCCCACAAAGTGGAGAACAACATCAAATGCCAATTCGACTTATGCATGCCAATAGTTTGTTGAAGCATCGTGACCAAGACCTTGTTCACGACTTCCACTTGACCGTTTTCCTGAGGATAGTACGGGGTTGAACTATCATGTCGTAGGCCCAAATAGGTTGTTAGCTCGGTCATCATGTGATTACGAATATGCTTTCCGTGATTAGTGACAATGTCTTGGGGTACTCCGAACCGCGAGATAACATGGTTGAACAAAAACTACGCCGTGGTGTGACCATCTTTAGATAATGTAGGCATCGCCTCGGCCCATTTCGTGAAATAATCAATAACAACGATGATTTACCCATGCCCCCTAGTTGAGTGAGGGTTACAGGTCATATAATCGATGCCCTATTTGGCAAAAGGACTGACGGTTACAACAGGGTGCAGTGGAGCAGGGGGTGCACGCATCTTCCATTGGTAAATTTGGCACTCATGACATGAACGGATGGCAAGAATGCAATCCTTGAAAATGGAGGGCCAAAAGTAGCCAGCACGGAGGATTTTTTGTGCAGTGGCATATCCAGACATGTGACCGCCACAAGCACCAGAGTGGCAGTCATTCAAAACTCTCTCTGTTTCTTCGAAAGTCAAGCAACGACGAAGAATAGAATCAACGCCGAGATGGTACAGGGTGTCTCCAACGATGCGATATGGTTGGGCTTGATGTCGGATCCATCGGCGAACATCCTTAGAGGTCTCGGGATGGAAGGAGGACGTCTGCAAGTAGACAATAATATCCCCGTACCAGGGATCGAGGATGCCGATGACGAAGAGAGTTTTGTCCGGAATGGAATCCTCTAACTGAGAGGAGGCAGCAGTAGATGGCAGAGAACACAACAGTTTAGCGAAGACAAGTGATTTCTTAGACTTGGCAGTAGTAAATTCCAAGTCGAACTCTTGGAGGATGACTATCCACTTCGAGTATTTCCCCCCAGCAACTGACGTGACACAATGTAGGTCATTGGGTTGCAATCAGAGATCACTGTTGTGGTATGCAACAAGATCTAATGATGGAAGTGTTGAATGGTGCAAACATCGGCCAGTGCCAACTTCTCGACATAATAATATCGAGATTCCATGTCTAACAAATTGCGGCTAAGGTAATAAATAACATGTTCAGTGCCATCATCATCATCCTGAACCAGAACCATGCCGATGGTGGTATCGGTAGCGGCGAGATACAAGATGTAATCATGATGGTAATTTGGAGACCGCAACAAAGGGGCGAAAACCAGAAGAGTTTTAATATGTTCAAAAGACTCTTGAGCTATGGCATCCCATCGAAACAGGGTGTCACGCTTAAGTAACCGCGTGAAACCTTTTGCCACCTTGGCATAATTTGGGATGAATCGTCGTAAAAAGTTTGCTTTACCCTGCAAGCTCTGCAGTTTCCAGAAAGACGCAGGGGGGGGAAGATTCAAAATGGCCTCGACCTTAAGGGGATCCAAGAGGATGCCCTCTTGGGAGACGATAAACTCGAGAAGTCGGTCATACTCCATGTAGAAGACACATTTATGCGGATTAAGTTGAATATGGTAGTGTCGACAGCGGAGAAAAATTTCTTGGAGATGCGACGGATGGTCTTGGCATTTAGCTGAAGGAGTGGGAAGGTCATCCAGATAAGGCTACACGATGTGCTGGATATCATGAAAGGCATAAGACATCTCACGTTGGAAAGTGGCGCCAACATTCTTGAGACCGAAAGGGAGCTTTTTATAAGTGAAAGTACCCCATGGACAGATAAAGGCTGTCTTGTGTTGATCGGCGGGCGCGATATTAATCTAGTTGTATCCAGAAAAGCCATCCATGAATGAATATATCTCACTCCCAGCACACTCATCAATGAGCTGGTCAATGAAAGGTGTGGGGTAGTTATCTTTTGGGCAGGATCAATTAATATCGCGATAATCGATACAGAAACGAATAGTACCCTGTTTTTTATCCACAGGGACAATGTTAGAGACCCAATCTGTGAGTGGGATGGGGTAAATGAAGCCAGCTTTAAGAAGCTTTTCGACTTCCGCTTTGATTGCTACAGCCTTGCGGGGGTGCACAAGGCGTAAACACTGATGAACAGGTTTAGCTCCTCGATACGTAGGTATCTCATGCACTACGATGCTTGGATCAATGCCGGGAATCTCTTCATAGGACCATGCAAAGACGTCACAGAATTCGCGAAAAAGAGCTATATAGATTTGAATTTCCTCAGAAGTGAAAGTGACTCCTATGTAGATGTGCTCGACGATCCTTGGTTTGACAGAGATGTTGATAGGTTGGCTTTGTGTAATGTTCCCCAACTTCCCTTCAGAAGACATGTGATAGATCTGAATGGGTGTCTGAAGGGGTTGCGAAGGGAGACAAGGAGCAAACCGCTCAAGACAAGCAAACGTTTCTCAAAGGGTAGGGAGAAATGAGGAACGGTGATGAAGATTGAACCACAGAGGTTCCTCGAGAGACATGGTCTCTATAATGGCTTCATCGGAAGGAAATATTTCCTTTAATGGATCTGAGGAGGCACATTCTCCAAGCCAAGGGGAATAGTCGTAAGAGTCAAGAGCTCCACTTAAAGAAGCAGGTTTAGCAGAAGGAGCCGATACAGTAGCAATTTCGATGTAGTTGAGCTTGGCGGGACTCAACGACATCTCCTCACCCAACGATTCTATCTGGTCAATGGGGGGAAGGACCCAAGGATCAGAATGAACCGAAATCATACTGATAGAGGTGAGGTTTGGAGGTGGGAATGAAAAGACACCCATGAGGGCGGGATCTTTGAAGAGCCTGACTCCCACACTCTCGAAAGGGATGGAGGTATGCTCCACGAAAGGCACATTGCCTTCAGAAGAAGAAGCGAAGAAGGAGAGCTAGTCTACCGTGACAATTTTCCCCTGGTGAGGGAAATGAATGACACGAAAGAGGGACGAAGCCACGACACGCATGGAATATGTCCAACTCCGGCCTAGAAGGAGGTTGTAAGTAAGATTTGCGTCAACGACCTCAACTTCCACTTCAATGGTTTTCCTTTCCAAAGTAATCGGCAATCGTTGAAGGATACCATAGGGACGAGATTCTCTCCCATCAAAGCCTTCCAGTGTCGTGGGAGACTGGCTCAAAGTCAGAGACCCAATCGCTTTCCAACAAGCAACAGACATGATGCAAGTTGACGAGCCTTCATTAATAACCGTACGATGAATCGTTATCGAATTGATGATGACTTGTATGAGGAAGGCAATCTGATGAGGCAGCCTTGGGACATGACTCTCGAGATCAAAGGTGATCAAATCTGAATCCGCTGGGTCGATGCCACCGATGGCTGATAGCAGGGACTTCCTCTGAGGGGGGCAGCTCTGGAGAACTTCTAAAGTGGACATAGGTGATGGAGCCTACGCTAAGTCCTCAACTATGCTATAGTGCTGAGCAACACGAGCATTTGGGTTGTAAGACGATCTCCGGAGTACTCCTTTGGGAGGGGGTCGAATGGGCGTCTCAGTACTAGGTCTCTCGATGTGGAGCGGACCAGAAATGGATGGAGGAGCGCTTGAGGGGACCTCAGGCTCCTTCCCAGTAGATGACGGATATTCCTTTGTTCGATTCGTTACATGAACGGGAATGAATCCAGCCATGAACACTTGGGAACCAAAGGGAGAAGAAGATGAAGATGGATCGACGACCATTTGAGTCTGTTGAGAGGGGAAAGGTTCTTTTAGAACCGCAGGAATCCCAGGAGCACCTTTCAATAAACGACTAACCTCAGACCGCCTTGGGCAGTCTTTGGTATAGTGATCCTCATCACAAATAAGACAAGGATACTTTGGTTTACGCTTGGCTTCTTCCTCGAGTGGAGGTTTGGAGGAGTCTTGTTTGGGTTTCTCAGATTTATTCTTCGCTTTTCCCTTTTTCTTTCCTTTCGAGGCTTTGTTCACCGTGGTGGACTGAACGACGTTGACCTTGGAAGTAGTCCTAGAATTAGAACCACCCTGAGAAGTGTTTTCGTTTGAAGCATTCGATTTTTGCTTCCCAGGGTTCGAGGATGATTTCTTCGACGACGGATTTACAGAGCCAATAACCCCATCAACAAATGGCTTTGGTGGAGCTTTGGATGTACCATGTGTCCGGGCATCAGGAAAATACTCATATAAATTACCTGACTGAGAATAAACTAAGTCGAGGTACTGAGCACGCGTGATAGCTTGCTCTTCAGTCACACAAGCTCCCATAGCAATGTCTCGTGCGATATTAGGGAAAAAGGAAGTCATGAACCAATCGGTGAGGAGTTGATCAAGAATCCAGAACTTGATCAACCGATGACACCGTCTCCATTCATGTATATGATCAGAGATGTGCGTGGCCATGTCCTGTTTGAGAGATGTAAGGAGATGCGTTCCCGTCTCATACCAAATGGGTAACTGAAAATGAGTGAGGAATGCCATTGCCAATGAATTGAAATCTTGAAAAGATGCATGGGTGTTTTCAATGTACCATTTAGCAGCTGAGCTGGTGAGAGTCCTTTGGAACAGGTGGAGCCAGATTGAATCGTCAAGCCATGAATTCGACGAGCACCAAAGATGATAAGTCATTACATGGGCTTAAGGGTCCTCTCCAGCTTTGCCGTCAAATTTGGGACAATCGCCGGGTATCTTGGTTGGAACCGGCGGCCAGTGTGGATTATGTAAAATAGGATCATTGGTTAATTTAGACACGTCTTGCAGTTCCAACGTTGCTAAGAATGGTAGCTGAGGATTGAAGGACATCTACGGTTGTGGATATGAGGTAGGGCCAGAGTTCCACCCAGTTGTTGGTTGCCCCCACTGACTTTGTCCAGACGGACCAGGCCCAAAAGGACCCTGTCCATAGGGACTTTGTCCATAAGGGTTATATCCATAACCGGACGGTTGATTCTGGATTTTGCCCCCCAGCGCCCCATTGGTTACCATACTGACCTGCAGGAGCAACATTTGGCTGCTGGTAATTTTGATAAGGAGCGACCTGTGGTTGTTGATAATTTTGATACGAGGCGAACTGAGCTTGCCCCTGGGGTTGCTGGTATCCATACGGTTGTTGGGCTCCATATTGAGCCTGGGGACTAGGCTGCGCTTGGTAAGAAGGTTGGGATTGAAACCCACCTTGCGGCTGGAGACTAGTTTGAGTCTGGGGTTGAAAACTGGGTTGAGCTTGAGAAGCAGCAACCATCTGCATGCCCGGTTGAGGAGACCCAGAAGGATGTCCTTGTGAAGACTGAGGTTGGTCCATCTAGCCGGAAGGTTGCCCTGGTTGAGTTTGGGATGGACCTAGTTGCCCAGAAGGTTGAGCTTGCTGGGTGTTAGGCTATCCTTGTGCAACTGAGGGTTGTCCTTGCGGACCAGATGGCTGACTAGGTTGAGCAGTGGGCTGGCCTTGTTGCATGTAAGGCTGACCACCCTGCCCCGAAGGGTACCCTTGCTAGATTCCAGGTTGTCCTTG
This sequence comes from Pinus taeda, assembly GCA_000404065.3. Lineage (NCBI taxonomy): Eukaryota > Viridiplantae > Streptophyta > Pinopsida > Pinales > Pinaceae > Pinus > Pinus taeda. Next base: position 9,881 of record APFE030333409.1, read on the forward strand.
TTGCACATAAGGTTGTACTGAATTCCCGTAGGGTTGACCCGAAGGGTATCCCTACTGGACTCCAGGTTGTCCTTGTTGAGCATAAGGTTGTCCTGGGTTTCCAGAGGGTTTCCCAAGATAGGTAAAAGATGGACCACCATAGGCCGAAGGTTGTCCCTGGGAGGGTTGTCCTTGCGAGCCTCCAGGTTTCCCTGGATAGGTTTGGCCATCATACTACTGCCCATAATTAGGTGCATGTAGGATGGCTGAATTTGATACGATGGTCCTTGGTACGGTTGCCCTTGATCCGGATGGATTTGGCCACCACCATAACCAGTGGTACCCCAAGCGACATTCAACGAAACTGAAACCTCAACAGCGGGTTCAGCTGGCAACGAAGTGTACAAATGATGACCTATAGGGTCATAATAAGGGCCTTGCGTGCCTGGATTATGGACAATATGCAAATATTGAGAATATGCCCCCCTGCTGGAATGGCACCAGAAGAAGGTGGGGCACTAACAACTCTGGTTGTATGTGCCGATTGACCACTATGTACTGGACCGCAGGACGGGCCGGCAATAGTAGTTACGATCGAAGATACCGTAACGGCACTAGCAACTGGAGTTGAAGATGCAACACAAACGGTCAGATGGGTCGGAACTGAAGTGACAACGATATTGTGAACTTGTGAAACAAAAGATCCCATAGTGGGAATAATGTTATGATGCCACATGGTACTTGAAGAGGAGTTCCTAGAGCCCATGGCATCCCTCAGAGCCCTATAGCGTAAAGGCACTGTAACACCGAGAGGGGTGACAGTGTAGGGGGTAGATATGACCGGTGATGTGGCCGGGATAGGAGTCTCGATACTTGACATAACATGTGTTTCACTCGCTATAGGAGATTTTTCTTCCATTTCAGAGGAAGCCTTCGAGGTCGAAACACCAGTAGGAGTAGAGGGAAAATCGTCTTCATAAGGTTCCCAAACAGGGTTCCAAAATAGATCGTGAAGTTCGTCTTCTGGGGCACGAGAGCTCAACGGTTGGACACTTGGAATAACAGGAAAAGTGTCACCACAAACCAGTGTCTCAGGAGCAGCAGAAGAAGGAGACCCTTGGTCACTAGGGACGGGAGACGGGATCAATGGATCCGCCAGGATGATTGAATTCAAAAAATCCTAGACAAGCTAATGAGGAAAGACCCTACTCAAAACTAACGCAAGCAAGATATAACAAGGTAAATGTGATCATGGTTGAATAAATTTTAAGACATTAGGACACAACTTGACCATTTCATCTTTAAAGAGTCGAGAAAAGGACAAAAAGATGACTCTAGTTGCCTTCGAATGTTTAGTGAGCCCAAAGTGGCAAATGCTCAAGTGAGCCTTTTCTTTTAAGGAGTCCAAAAATGATCAAAGAGTGACTACTCTGGAGAAACTAGGCAAGGGGTTTACCAGACAATCCGTAAAACTACATATACACCTTAGCAATCATATGAAAACCAAGGACTTTCCGTATGACAGTCAATCTTCCTGAATGTTGTGTTCGGTGCGTTACGGGCTGTAAGGCAGCAGACACAGATTCCTGTGGATCAAGGATGATAACCTAGTGGAGTCTCCCCATATACTCAACGGTGCGTGGGAGTACAAGTCCGTACTAGACCACAGTTGAGTCACAAAAGGAGGAATCACCCAACCTTGAGTGGAAACAAAAGTGACTAGGTTTAACAACACCGGAGCACGTCTCTAGCCTAGACCTCTAGAATGTGAGCATTATGTTCCAATGCGTTTTTAGATTTATTTGATTTATTTTAAAGTTGATCTTGTGTTATGTTTCGGTTTTCAGGTCCTACCATATGTATTCTCTCAAAATTCCCTAAATGCAATCTATATGCCAAAACATGTCATTTCATTCGATGAATGCTAATTATGAGAGAGTTGAAGAGCTTTCATGCAAATGAAACGATCACAAAACAACAAAGAGCTTCCCTAATGCAGCTAAATCACTAATCGAAATGAAAAGTTTTAATTTTCATTAACTAATTCAAAGCAAAAGAGATTTTTCTTTTCGATGATGGCAAAATGCACTAAACAACTTTGAGAAATAACACAAGCAAATTCTATCCAATACAAGCACGTTCAGTTCCTCAAATCACAAATCAAACATCCAAAGAACCAAAAAGATCCCAAAGACAACAATGAGTCGTGTGATCTAGGCTCAAAGTGAGACAAAGCAGAATTCAAGTGAAGACAAAGAAAGTCACCCAAATAAAGCAACAAAATGATTCACAACTACCAAACAAGTGTAAGGGAGCAAACAAAAGAGTCGAATGGACCACAAAAAGATCAAAACACCTGAGGAAGGCTCGATTCACAAGGCCACTAGATGCCCTAGGGCTAGAAACGTGAAAACGATAGAAAAAAGCAAACACCCAAATGGTAGCAATCAAACCAGTCAAATCACACTCCAACACACTCAAGTAGTCTGAAAAAAGTACTTAGGACAAAACCCAAGCTCAAAAAGTTCACAACCAAGCAAACTTCAAACGTTTACAGGCATGGCACGACTGTCAGGCTGCAACAAGCGCCTTTCAGGAATTCGAGCGGGTTGTAAATGTGCAACTTGCGCCAATTGGCGCGACTGTCACGCTATAAACTAGTGCCAGCCGAGTTTGCTATGGAAAAATAAAAAGAAAAGAGCCAAGGCCGAACTAGCACTACCTAAGTACACCAAGAGGAAAGAAGCAACACAGGCATTCAACCCAGAAAGCTAAACAAGTAGGAGAAACAAAGGAAATAACCAAGAAACAAGGCAAGTTCCAAGTCATTCAGTTCGTAAACCAAATCGGAGATGGACTGAAGTAGCATTGATCTACTTCGCTAATGCAAAGCAATAGCGTTTTGAAGGCTATCTGATCAGACTTCAGGCTCCATCTAAAGTTTACAGATCAAACAACAAGACAAGATAAACAAACAAGGCAAAATCCAACATCCCCAGCAAAGTCACCAAATTGTTGTACAGGTAAATCCCCTCTGCAGACAGAGGCGATCCCACTAGCCTAAATGGGGTCTAGCAAAAATCAAACAACATTAACACGCAAGTTCCTAATTGCAAAGTAAAGACCGATGATGAGGGCCTACCTCGAATCCAACGCTAGTATTTGTAGAAGAGTCATTGCTCCCGTTCTTTCGCTTCAGCTGGTCACAATCCTCACGATCCTCGTGAACAGACACCTGCACATGAAAAGAAAAACACAAATACAAGCATAAAATCCAAGAAATGAAACTATGTATCAGTCAGAAAGATCACTAAAAACATCAATATAAGACAATAGAGTGAACAATAAGAGAGTCGTCTATATTATATAAACAAAGAGATCAACAAGTTCTGACATCAATCCTCCTTTGCTAGGTGATCAGCAACACATGCCTTGCAAGCTTGTAGGAGAGGGGAACAAGCCTCTCTCTCCTTGGTTACTTGGACATGGATCTCCTCCTTAAAGATATAGCCTTATGGGGATGAACAAGGCCTCTTGTAGCATGAGCTTAGCAATTCTCAGACTTTGGGGCTTAGAATTTGGAGCTTGGAGAGTATAATTACTAACTAGCTTGTCAAAGGCAAAGAGACAAGCTTATATAGAGAGAGGAGAAGGAGATAAGATCATCCACAAGATTCATGGGATTGTCCTTATCATTAAGAAGCTTCCATGAGAGGTGGAGAACTACTTCCCTTCCATGGAGATTCGAATCCCAACTGAACTAACTCAAATTGGAATTAGTTCATGAATAGGTTAGGAAGAACCTTCGCAAGTTGGTTTGTTAAAACATTTACCCAACTGGGTTGGCGCTAGTGTGACTTTGAGACAGAGCGCCAGCTGGCGCGCCCTCTTTGAAGGATTTTCCTCATTGGCGCGAGTGATACACTGTGGAACAACGCCAATGGAAAAAGGGCTATATTTATGGGTATTTTGCAGAAGGTGTCTTCAGGGCATATGAAGTACATACTCAAGGGGATACAATGCATGTGTTTTTAGGTTATGTCACTGCTCATAGGTCCCGGAATAGGTCCTCCAATGTGCAGGAGAAGGGGTAATAGGGACAGTGACAAAATAGGATGGGAAGGGAAATGAGGTTGACCACACAGATTGGAGAATATGAGATGGATCAAGTGATTCTGGACCTAGGATTGGACGTGAACGTTTTGTTGAAGCAGACATGGGAGTGCATCAGAAGGCCTATGCTACAATGGTCTCATATCCAGCTGCGAATGGAAAACCAACAAAAGATCATACCTATGGGGAGATTGCAGAGAATCACCATCGATATTGAAGGAGAAAACATGCTAGTAGACTTTGAAGTGATAGAGATTGATGATGATAGTAATCCCTACCCCGTGCTATTAGGAATAGATTGGGCCACTTACATGAATGGGGTAATAAATCTGAAGAAGCGCAAGATGGTTTTTGAGAAAAAGTCTTTGCACGTAGTCATACCTTTGGATCCTATAGAAGGATCGTGCTACATGGAGCCAGTGCACGACTATGAAATCAATGACGACTTAGACTACATCTGCAAGATAACCGCACAAGAGAAAGACGGGGTAAATCCCATCACGAATGGATGAATCTCATGGGAGCGTGAAAGCTCTTGTACGTCGGATTCATATGAAGAGATAAAGCGATGGTAGAACCAGTTACACGAGGTAACCACACTAAACTACAACATGATGACACGATCGTTGCACTGTGTATCAATGGAAGTAAGGGATCTGCCTACTTATGATGGATTAAGCAAGGTAGATGCCTTCTTGAATAGATTTTAAAGAGAGGTGTCGGAACAACAACTCTTCGAGGCTTTGAAATGGGTACTACATGCTATGCCTGTGAGGTGATGGGGTACACACCAAGGAAGCTTTGAGGATTGGCATGAATGCAGGAGAATGATGTGCATGCATTTTGGAAAGCCTAAGATGCAACTAGCAGACAAGAATGATGTACGGGGTGATCCATGCATGCATTCATCCAGGTGCATACAGGCATATGGTAAACAACCTGTGCAGATGCACATGGACTTCACATTCAGGAACATGTTCAATAAGCAGGTGTTGGCACGGAAATTGTGTGAACAGTCCCTCCAGTTGGGATGACGAAGTCTGGAAAGAACGTGTGTGCAGAAGGCTACCCATGCAGAAGCCTTTAACGAAGTACGCGAAGCACTGAAAAGGGTATATGATGCACAATGCAATGATTGGGACTTACATGTACTTGCAGTATTATGGGCTTATAGGACAACTTGTAAGAAACTGACGGGACAGACACCTTTCCGGTTGGTCTATGGAGTGGAAGTCGTTATGCCAATGGAGTATATTGTGCCTAGTCTGCTAATAACAACGCTCATAGGTATGACGGACTACGGATCCTTGGAGGCAAGGTTCGCACAGTTGGAGGAACTCGAAGAGGAACGATTTTTGGCTGAAGTCCATTAGTAGGTACAAAAGCAGCACGAAAAGGCCTGGCACGATTGACATATTAAGTTGCGCACCTTCAAGGTAAATGAAATGGTGTTACTATATGACAGTAAATTTGATAAATTCCCGAGGAAGTTCACAATGCATTGGTTGGGACCGTGTGTTGTTGAGGAGGTCATAGATGGAGGCACGATGTAGCTAGTAAAGCTAAGTGGAGAACCTTTCCCAGGAAAAGTGAATGGCAGTCGATTGAATCCATACATAGGTAGCCCGACTATCTAACTAGACAACAAAAGCACAATCTTCGCACTCTAGGTAGCTGAAAGAAGGTGCAAGACTATAAGTAGATGCAGGGGACGTAGGAAGAGATACAGGGGACTCGTTTCAACAATGCGGTCTTAGAATAATGAGTACAAAAGATTCAATAGGCAACCGCTCAGTGCGATGCCGACCTTGCAGCTGTCTGAGCAAAGTTGGGAGGTCTCCGCGCGAATATCTCCATACCAACAGTGTGAATCGAGGGTGAGGCACAATGTTTGTGTTGGGGGCCTGTTGAGCATGGGATCCCCCAAGGCAAGTTTTGGGGCTTAAAGCCAAAGTTTTCACTAAGTCCATTGTAAATACTTCATGATTTGTGGGCGTGGAGCGTGAAGTTGTAATAGAGTCATAGGGTTGTCTGGCCTCACTTTTGTAATGAAATTTTAGTTTGAGAGATCCAGCCATGGTCCACGGACCATGGGATTGTATAAATAGAGCGAGGCTCTAAATGTAAAAAATACATCTAAGGAAAGAAGGAAATCCATCTATGAGGCATTGATTCAAAGTGTAGAGTTGTGTCTTTTGGTCATAGAGTAGGAGAAGGCTCTGTAGTTGAGTGTGCAGAGGCCTAGTAGTCTACATCTGAGTGAGTGGACCCCTGCAGCTGAGTGAATAGGGCAGGTCGAATCTGTAACTGGTCGAAGCATTAATAAAGAGAAATTTTACAATATTTCTGTATATCTTTTCTTGTTTTATGCGTTGAAGTATATTGGGTATGAATTGCAAGTTTACTTTTTATTTGTTACGTGAACTTATATGAATATGCTGAATAAGTAAATATGATATAAGGTATCTATTTACGAGAAGATAAATAATTGTTATAAGAAGATAAGTAAGACTCGTGGCGTGACTTTGAGAGACAGTGCAGATCACTGCTACAGCAGCACAAAATCCCCACAACCCTTGGTTACGGCTACGCGAAGGCAAATATAATAGGGTGTGAAGGCCTCACAATGCGTGAAGTAACCCATGAAGGTATTCATAGTTGGACTAAATCAACCCATCATACATCTCAAGGGTGCGGAAACCTGGTTCCAGCATCCCCCCTACTCCTTTAGGTGAGACCTCAGTCTACGCTTCATGGATTGTTGCCAAAAGGGCCAGTAGTATAGGGATTTGTTTGGCTAATTAACTCTGAACCTGGGTCAGGCCCCAACAAGCCAACAATGTCTGTCATACTCGTCGGCTTCTTTGTCTTTCCACTCAATATTAGGTACAGATATTTCTGGTACAAATAATCTTCCATCTACATCTTCCATAGCTAGTAGTTTTGGCCGTTAAATTTTTCGACCCTAAACCTATTATCTTCCACCATTACTCTCACTCGAACCAGGAACCCTTCTCTCCTATGAGTTTATCAGCCAAATATACCTTCGGCTCTGATACCAGTTGTTAGAAAATGATATATTATAGAACAATGGAACACATAAAATATATTGCAGAAATATAAACACAGAAAATACATAAAATAAGAGATACACAGATATATGTGGTTCACCCAATTTTGGCTATGTCCAAGGAGAAACATCCAATCTTTTCTTTTATATTTTCTAGCAAACTGAAGAGATACAACGTACAACAGATCTACTGTAATTCCCTCTTCTCTCTCACACAATCTCCTCTCTCTTTCTCACTCAGAATACATATCTACATAGACGCAATACAATTCCCTCATATATAGCGAGGGATTGCCTTCTAGGAAAAAAAAAACCCCAAATTAAACTTAACTTCTACCGTCAGATATCCGCCTAATGAACGGGCCAAATTGACTATGAAATTACAACATTTTACAAGGAAATTTTACATCTATTTATAACTTCGGGGGCACTACCCCCGATCCCCCGCCAGGGGGGGCTCCCAAAGATTGTAGCCACCTCCCTGGACCCCCATTGCAGTGAAAATGTTACGGGCAGTGTTGCTACCACATTATGAACTGGGGTCCAAGGCGGCGATACCTCTAAATAAAGAAGATAATCAGGCTCCACACCCAACATTCTCGAATATCTGCACTGTATGAACAAGATTTAAGGGAAGTTCGTCCCGTCAGGAAGGTTTCTTGTTGGTAGTGGGTCCCCTAGGGTCAATTTTGGGGTTAAAAAGCCCAAGTTTTGGGTTTAAAGGCCCAAGTTTTGTATAAAGAATGTAAAGTCTCTGCATTTTGTGGTCGCAGAGCGCAAAGATGTAAAGAGTCATCAAGGGTTTTCGACCTTAGTTTATGTAACTTGTGTCAGCTTTAGGAGATTCACCCTTATTCCGTGGACCATGGGATTGTATAAAAAGGGAAGTCTTAGAAGAGTCTAAGGTAGTCTTAATTTAGTTCAAATATGTTTTGAAGAGTCATTGATGGGTCTATAAGATCTAAGAGCGAAAAGTCTTAGCATTGGAAAGAGGCTCTGCAGCAGAGTGCACAGAGGTCTAGGGTAGAAGTCCGCAGCTGAGTGCATGAACCCCTACAACTATGTGCGCAGGGTAGTTAGAGTCTATAAAGGAAATATGAACACCAATAAATAATATTTATTTTGGAATTACCTGTGTATGAGCTATTTTACTTCTATTATGAATGCATGCAATTATTTTATGTTGAATACTGGGGTTATGATTTAATGCTATATTGATGCGCGAATCTATGTGTTTTACTTTGTTATATGAACACAAGTAGGAATATATGTTTACAAGATGATAATCATAATGCATGTTGAAGTTATTGACTACTTAAGCCAATATGGGTAAATGCAACAGTAAGAGTAAGTACAAAGGTGTGTAAGTGTTTGAATCGCCTGTTTAGGATACGTAAGGATAGTCGTAGACCTTCGCGGAAGTCTAGAGGATGACTAAGGGAAGTATATCGATAAGCCCTAAAAAGCTTATTGATCTACATGAGGGAAGGGTTAGGAAGTAAAGAGACCTCATTGCCATCTCACGGTGCGGAAACTTGGTTCTTGCATCCCCCCATACCGCTTTGGGTGAGACTTTAGTCTACGCTCCACGGATTGATGCCCAAAGGGCCAGTAGTGTAGAGATTTTCTTGGATAATTAATGATGAACCTGGGTCAGGGCCCATCAAGCCAAAAAATGGTCATCATTAGGTAGTTGATCATCCAATGCCCCTTCGTTCTCTCCAGCCTCTAGTTGTGATAGATGATCTGGCCCCACATTCAGTCTTCTGGGTTTGATGACCACCTCGAATGTGAATTCTTGGAAGAGTAATAACCATCAGCTTATCTTGCCTTCTAACACTAGTTTGTTCACTAGATACTTCAACGCTGAATGATCCGTGAAAAAATTGAATGGTGCTCCTAATAAGTAATGCCTGAATTTCTATAGAGAGTAGACCATGACTAATGCCCCCCCCTCTATTTTTGCATAGTTCCTTTCTACAGTTGTGTTGAAGCCCCGAACATTGGGTCTAAAACAAGGGGGATACCCACCTGGTCCAGACCTTGGTTAGAAGCTCCTTTTCCATTTGGTATAGTGGGTCCGACTGGGGATATGGGACCAATTTCCCAATCTATGTGTGTGTGTGTTGAGAATTGATATTTCCTTTCTAATAATTTCTAAGTAAAATGCTTTTATTCTAAATCTAATCTAACAACATGCAATTGTATTCTAATGAACAAAAATATCTAAGTCTAAAACTAACCCAGGATGTAATCTTTTTGTTATGCAATCTAAAATAATTTCAAATAACAATTGGTAATAAAGATCATTCAACTCCTATGAGAAAATAATTCAATAAAGATAAACCATTTCGTATAAAAAATTAGATGAAAAAATTGTGAAAAACATATCGCATAATAAGTTACTTATATATTAAACATAAATAAATAGCTATCACCGTACAGAGGTGCCAAATGTTAACTCAAGCATTCATGCATTCATATATAAATAACTGAACATGAATATCACCTTAACACATAAGTAGAAATAGTTAAGAGATAAAAGTACCATTTATAACTAGTTCTACTCATGAGCTTCAAGCAATAATGATTTATCTCTTCTTAATACAACATCTACTAAGAGTACAAAAGTGCAACATCAGTAGTAGATATTAAACGCAGATATCAATAAATCTTGTTCCATTCATTCATCAAAACCTCATTGGAGGGTGCAAAAGTGCATGTTCTGAGGACAAGTTTTTGACAAATTTCAGGACCCTTCTCTAAATGCATGAGAAGGGTTTAAATACTACTAGATAAATCTAAAAATAATTTATTACAAAAATGTAGGATGCTGTTTAAATGACCGTCCTCATTTTACGCAAAAAGAAAGCAAAATTAAAACTAAAACTGCATCTAAAACTAAAACTGACAACTAACTATATATGTATCTATTCTTTGTAATCGCAAGCGTTTAGCATTTTCTTGAGGAGAGTTGGCTGGCCGACTTTCGACTTTAGCTGTCCTGTGAAAACGGAATCGGCAAGTGCTGGCGCCATCTTCTCTGCATAATTAATGATACATTTGAGATTCATGCACTGGCTGTGTGGTTTTACCAAGTACGTCCAGTAAGAATCCCAATTCAACTTGGTTAACCTTTTGATGGGCTCTGCTTTTTCTTGAGCCTTCTGTCTCCAGCTTGTCTGTAGATGCTTTACATTTGGTAGATATTTACATACCACTTGAGCATACCCTTGATAAATACCATCGGTTTAGAGTTCAAGTTTTGCCTTTCTCCTTTAGCATTTTTTCCTACAAATTTCCGGGCTTATAGGCGACTAAGCGATTATAGGCTTTCCATCTTGAGGGGTTTTTACTAGTGATGCATGATTAGTGCTAGGAAACTACCTCTGTTTCTCGATCTGGGCTTCCGTGGTGTGATTTTCGCCTCTTGCGTGCTTTTTTGTTAGAGGATATAAACCTCAAATTTTGTGGAAATAATGACTTCGTGAGTTCTTGACCCTGAGTCTTAAATTATCTATTCGTGATATCAGCACTATCCAGTATCCATTTGAGCATGTCGTGTATGGAAGAATTTTGGGCCTCGCCACTATCCAATGCAAAAATGAACATGCTAGTTCTGTAATAGACACCTCAAAAGACCTGTGTGAGCCTGCAGTAGCTGTAACCTCCATCATTCTGGGATTTTCTTCCTTGAGTAGATTGTACATGCCTTCCCAAGTAGTAATACCGACATCTTTGTTATAGGTGGTGTCCGTGTATAAGGGTGTCATTTCTTTGTCTTTAGAACTTGGAGCTTTACCCTTCTTTCCCATGATATTTTGAACACTACTATGTATACTTCTCTGCTCTTCGCTCCTGCAGTTTACAAATGAGGTAAGAGCAATGATAAGAAAAAGGTGACGGGAAAGCTTTAAATGCCAAAAACATATAAAATATATCACCTTATGTGAAATGGCTCTTTGATAAGATCAATACCATGTTTCATTAATGATTGCCAACTAACTCATTAATTATCATTAATGTGCATAACTAGGCATCAATTTATGGAAAAAGCTTTTTCGAATGGCGAGCCCTGTAGATCTGTGATGAGGCGATTTTGCGATTCATAGATCACAATATCAAAGATCACAATATCACATATCACAATATCGCAAATCAAAATATCACTAGTTTGTTGCGTATGACAATCATCTGTTACTATGTTTTCTGCGAAATGTGATTTGCGAGATGCGCCATCGCATATCGGCGGTTTGAGGCATTTTAGCTTTAAGTGATATTCGAGGCATGTGATGCGATGAGTGTTTTTTAGAGCATGGTTTTGCATCGCGATTTCGCAATCTCAGGATTCCGCTTGTAGGAAAGCGATGCGACACTTTTTATTGAAGGAGTGATTTTATTCTAACTTATCATAAAACTTAAGTCTTTTAGATTTTTTCAAGGGTATTCTCCTAAGTTTATGATAGCAATTTTTATTCAAAAATGAAACACAAGCCCTAATTAAATTTTAAATTTTTTTGAACAAGGGTCCCCATTTATTTAGTATTAGTTATAAAACTAAATAAGAAGGGGGGTTGTTGCTTGCCACAACAATTGGCGATTCACTTGGAAGAACCAGTTATCTCTGCTTTTCTTTTGAATTTTCGAAACTTCAGAAATAGAAAATTTTCCAGAAAATCAAACTTTATTATAGAAAGATAAAGCACATCATGCTTTTAGTTGTCAATGATAGTTTGTTTCTTCTATGTTTAACTTTGGTTATTTACTTCCTAAAGCTATTCATTGTATCTACATCAGTCACTACTTAGTTCATAAAGATAAAAACAAAGCCTTCTCAGTAAATCAGTTTTAAATTTGCTCATTTGTCATAGGTAGAGCCTCTGTTGCCAGCAGACATTTATAGCCTCCACAGGGTTACCTATTACACAGCAATGATCCTATATCATACTTGGAGAAATATACAATTTTCAAAGAGAAATCCATATCCACACTTATTGCTTTCATTTTCTTTTAATCCTTAAAGAACAATGCCTTGGTTTGGTAGCCAAATTTTGACAGTGTCATTCACTTGATTTATAACTTTGCTGAACAAGATGGCTCGTGATGAGACCCCTTGCCTTTTGATTGTAATAATCTCGAGTCATTGCCCTGTTGTGGTATGCAGTTTTGGCAAATTCAGCAAGCTATAATATCTATGATCATGATAAGTCGGCTCGTGATGAGACATCTTATTCTTTACATTAAAGTGTATTGTTGAATTATTCCTTGCAGCTCGTAATTCCCTAGGTGGGGAGGAAGTCATTGTTTCCTTAAGAATAGCTCTGGACGACAATGGTAGAGTTTTTGGAAAGAGCTTTTCTATAGAGAACCTTTTTTTTGTTATTGATACCTTTCATTTGACTGATATAAAACAAATTCCCACTAAAGGTCGCTTTTTATCAAAATTTTACAAGGTTGAAACTAGTATCATATTCTGGCTTATAGCCTTCGACTAT
>APFE030333411.1:0-10156 GCA_000404065.3 Pinus taeda
GGTAGCCATTGCCATATAGCTACAAACCCTCTCAGGTGGTCTACTCTCTCTAACTGGCCTCTTAGGCTCAGCAACAGATGTGGCATCTCTCAAGGTGTCCTGAAGCCACTTGGGCTTCCTCTTCCCTGAGCATGCTTCTCCCATTGGAGAATGAAACTCCTCCTCCTCATCACCATTAGTAGCCTAAACTCCTGATTGCCTGTCTACTGTCCTCCTGCCTACACCTGAACCTGTAGAAGCTGAGGTACTGTGTGAACTGTCCATCAGTGGACTCCCTAGTGAACTACTCTGTGGACTGCTCTGCATGCTGCCTGGAGCACCACCCCTCTAACTTATCAAGCCACTGTTCACTGATGGACCTGGCATTGTCATAGATGTACCTCTGGATCCTCCTGATCCTTGCCCACTGGATCCCTGCGATTGACTCAACTGTTGCTGAGGGTTTGGCTGATCCAGATACTCTAACTCCTATGACCTCCTAAACGCCCTGTCCTCCTCGAACTTCACATCCCGCCTGACAACAAATTTCCTCTGTACAGGAATGTAAATCCAAAAGGCCTTTGAGGTCTCACTATAGCCCACAAAGATACCCTTCTCTGTGGTGGGCTCTAGTTTGGTCCTCTTCTCCTTGGGTATGTAGGAGTATGTAATGCACCCAAAGATACGAAGATGACCAATATCAGGCTTCCTCCCAGAAAAAGCCTCCTCTGGAGTCATGTGCCCCAAGGCACAATGCAGACTCTTGTTCTGCAAATAAATATCTATGTTGCAGGCCTCTACCCATAAGAACAATGGTAACCCCTGATCATGTAACATGGCTTTGGCAGCCCCTACGATGGATCTATTCTTCCTCTCCACAACCCCGTTCTGCTGGGGGTTGTATGGAACAGTGAACTCCCTCCTAATGCCTGCCTCTGCACAATAGTCAACAAACTCTCCAAAGGTGTACTCTCCCCCATTTTCCAACCTCAGGGACTTGATCTTCCAACCTATCTGTGTCTCCACAAGAGCTCTAAACTCTTGAAACCGCTTGAAGGCCTCACTCTTGGTCTTCAAGAAATAAATCCAGGTCCTCCTAGAGTGATCATCAATGAATAAAACATAGTACTCATATCCACTCAAGGAAACATGAGACATCCGACCACTCACATCGGAATGAATCAAATCAAGTATCCCAGTCGCTCTGCTGTCACTACTAGAAAAAGGGGATTTGGAAAACTTTCCCATCACACATCCTCTGCAAGTATCAAAGTGATTAGCACTGAAATCTGGCACACTTGTAGTGATCTCCTGCAAGGTCCTCAAGGCTCCATGATACATATGCCCCATCTTGCGGTGCCAAATCTGACAGCTTAGAACTGCTAGCTCTATTGTCGGTACTACTGCTTAATGCCAAAAGGGGATGGAATGCAAACTTGTACACCTTGGCACGACGTACACCTATCACTCTAGCTGAATCAGCTGGAGTGCCCCTGGTATAAATCAACACCTATCCTCCCATGAACAGTACCTCATATCCTCTATCCTCCAAAGCTGAGATGGATATGAGGTTCTTCCTCATCCCTGGTACATAAAGAACATCTGACACCTTCAAGGGAGGTTTGGACTCCCTCTGAAATGTCAGTGTCCCCACACTGACTGCTCTAACAACTCTGTCATCACTAAGTACTACCTCCATATCAGTGCAAATCTCTGAAAGCTCTGAGAAGTACTCATGGACTCCTGTCATGTGATGTGAAGCCCCACTGTCTACATACCAGATACCCGAAGATGCTCTGCTAATCGAGGGAAAAGCATGCTCCCTCTGAACCTGTGTGGCATATGATCCTGCACTAGAGGACTCACACGTAGTGAATCCAAACTCTCGGTCAAAACGTTGTGCAAAGTCCTCAACCTCTACTAAAGCTACCATGCTTTGGTTCTTCCCCTTCTTCTTCTTCTTCTTTTCTGGATGCACAACTACATAATGTCCGATCTTTTGACAATTCCAACACTTCACCTTGGAATAGCCCTTCTGTGTCTTACTCTATTTACCTTTACCTTTGCCTTTGCCCCCACCATTGCTTGTGGAAGCCTGCTTCTTCCCTTTGCCTTTCTTGCCTCCTACCAATAGTGCTATATCCTCATCTTGCTCAACTAGCTTGGTTGCCCCAAGCTGTCCTTTCCTGATCTCTGTCTGAATGTAATCATCCCAAAACCTCTCCCATGTGAGAAGGGTCTCACGTGCACAAACCCCATCAGTAAAGTTCATCCATGAATGGCGGAGGCCATTCACTACAATTCGTACCAACTTAGTGGGTGGAATGACCTCTACAATTGCTGCCAACTCATCTCTCACATTATAAATCTTTGTGAGATATCTAGCTGCACTATAATTACCCATCTTAATGGTCTTCAGCTTCTCCTTTAGGACCATTTTCCAGTTCTCATTGGTGCTCTAGTAGAGATTAGACAATGTTGTCCACATCTCATGGGCATTTCTCTTTCCTCTCACGTGAGGAATGCAATGGTCTTTGACTCTATCTAGAATTAGTCTCTTACCCTTGTTCTTCTTTTTATTATATTCAGCCAACTAAGTAGCATCAGTAGGCACAACAACAGGGTTCTGTGTGGTATGCACTATGATGTCCCAGACTTCTGCCTCCTCAAAGATACTCTGCATTCTCTCCTTCCAAATGTTGTAATTTGCATGCCCATCCAACCTATCCTCCACCCTCAATTCACATGACATCTTGATGTCCTAAAACTGAAAAATAGCACTGCTGTAGTAAAGATAAAACTGCTGTTTGTGAAAAATTAGCTTGCTAGAATTTTCTGAGTGAAAAATCAGTAGGCTGTAATTTTCCTCCTTGTTGTCCCAAACTGCACTTCATCACTCAAGCTTCAATACCTTGTAAAAATTTCTCATTTGCCACCTCGGTTTTCAGTTTCACCTTATTTCTCCAAAATAGTTAAATGCCCTTTCCCATATCCATACATTCAACAACTGAAAAAGTATTTTTTTTTGAAAACACAAATTCTGGAAATTTTACAGAATGCTGGAAAATGCAGAAATAAAAATCAGTAGGTACAAACAACCATTAAACACATTTAAACACAGCGATTTTTGGTCAAAGTGACCCTAGAAAAACCCCCTACAACTCTTGGGGAAAAACAGTTCGAGAGCTCCTTCTTATTTCTGAAAATGCTTTTTACAGTGAGAAATATTTAGCAAAAAAATTAGCAAGCAAACTTTTACAACTTATCTCGTTTTCCGCGCCTCACTGCCAACTGGAAAATACTTGCGAATAGCAAAACAGGACATCAATAATTGTATTACGGCCTCCTCGATTTTTGTGCCCACTTTCAGCCTTAAATGTTGTTGTACGGCCTGCCTAAAAATTTGTGCCAAGTTGCCATAAATATGCTGTACAGACCTTGATTTGCGTGCAGAAAAACCCAGCAATATGCTGTATGGATTTGTCTCGATCTGCATGCCAAAGTACTGCCACTTGCTATATGACCTTCCTTCGAAAATGTGCCAGCAAACTTCTCCTCGATTTCTGTGCCATGTGCTCCTCGATTTTTGTGGAAACAGCTATACAGATTTCTAGAAAATTGTGCCAAAATCTACCTTTCACTGTGTGCTAACTCAGCTATACGGATTTGCTAAATTGCTGCCTTGGAATGTGTGCTAAGCTGCTGTCTCCTTCTCCTCCTTGTCCAAAAATCTCCCTTGCTCTCTTGCTCTCCTTCTCTCAATCTGCTCATGAAAGAATGAATGACCTTTTCCTCCTTTTCCTCCTTTAATCTAACCCTAAGTGACTTTTGGGGAACCCCTAAATCCAATGGCTAAAATAGATTGAGATCTAGGGCTGAGATTAAATGCTCATTTAAATCTCACTTTCTATTTTTTAATTCACCCTACTTTAATAAAGACCCACTTAGTCATTTATTTCCAATGTCACTTTTCCTTTCTAAACTTACATTGACTTTATTAAAGTCACTTTAAAATTAGACTTTAGTAACTTTATCACTTAAAGTCACTTTTAAATTAGATTTGACTTTATAAAAATTATAAAGTCACTTTAGGAGAAAAATTAAATTCTTTTAAACTTTTCCCTAGGCCAAAGATCAAAGCCTTAGGGAACCACCTATCCTTCGGTACCAAATTTCAACAATGAAATCCACAGAAACTTATTCATATCACTATAATTTATAAAAATAGTTGAATAGTTGATTCTCTTGAACTACTTGCTCCTTTAAAATTACTGATGGTGGTGTTTGAACCCGTGCATGGTTATGCAAAGATGATCTTCATTCCACTCTCTTAACCACTCAACAATTGATCTCAATTAAGTAGAAAATTTGAGGGCTCTTATAATCAAGAGGTTTCGACGGATACAAGGGAACGTGCCCAGTGACTCAATCATTCCCTGAGAGCATCATTGTGAGCATAACCATCTCCTCCATTGAGCCTCTTCCACATGGTGAGGCTCTAGAAAACTCTCAGTGCAGTTTGTTAGGGTGCCACATAATCTACAACATACGAATCTGCTCTTTCAAGCTAGAATTTTTTGCTATGGTGGCCTCAAGGATGTTTCTCGATCTCCCTTACTAACTACCATAGAACCTTACGATAAATCCCTCTATGGAAGGATTCAAAGGAAAATTAGAGCATGGGGATTCCAACAATACAGTTTCAGCACCGAGGAAGATGTAATTTGATGCCAATGTATGGGTAGAAGGAGTATTTCTATCGAAAAGCTACTAGTTGGGCAGACACCATGTGACCTCCATGCAAGGAGAAGATAAGACTGGAGAGGATAAGATTAGTAAGATTTTCCTAGTGTGTGCAAGTAAGGATAAGCGTTGTCCAATTAAATGAGAAGACAGGGGAATAACCACTCGCAACAAGTTGCCATTTTCTGGCTACAAGTCTGATAACTTCGCTCGCTTGCTTGACTTATAAATTTGATACTACGGCATGCATGTCCAAACAAGTCGCATTTTCTCAGATAAGGTTGATACTCATGTTGTTTTCCTTAGCACCAAGAAAGAATAACCATTATCCCACATAAAATAAAATTCTTTTGAATGCCTCGAGATTAGCAGATAAGCGTTCGAAAGGGAGAAGAACATTCAACATAAAAAGGGAAACAACAACGCTAAGGGATTTTCTCCATTAGTCCCATTGGAAAAGTGCCTATGGAGCTTTATATATATTAGGTTTTTTAAGAAAAGCTCGTGAAATGCATGGTGAGCAAGCACTTCATTCTAGAAACCATTGTCGAAGAAAAAGCATAATTCTCCACACTTGCCTCATAACTTTGCTTACCTTCATCTCATCAATCTCTTCTATGACTATTGATATGTAATAGCGATTTTGAAACCACATCATAGAATTTGAGGGAAAGGTATTTCTTGGCTACGACTGTATGAATATCATGGTAACCTTCTTGATATCGAATGTGAAAAGAGAAGGTTTGTTTGGTTACTATACTACTCACTTTTAGAAGGAGGCATCGACAGCTCCATTGTAGCCCCTTGATTATTCAAGAATATTGACGTGCAAAGGCCATGTTTCATAATAGCAACACCACTTTCCACTCATGGTGACAAAACCGACCATTTATTACCATGCACTAACATGTCATGAGTATCTCGTGATTGTGGTCGTTCGATCAGTTGCCTCCGTGCTGAACGTAAGGATGCTAGCACACTTGAATCACTTGGTAGGTCTGTACTCCACAATGTCCAGGCCAATAGATTTTCATGTAATGTCCTCAACAAATTTGATGATTAGACCAGACTTCCATTTCCAAAAAAATGAAAAATCCACGAAAAGAATATCGGACTAGAAAAACTCATTCCTTTGAGAAGAGCTTGACCAACCACATTGTAGGCTCAGAAATGTCTACAACACATTTCACCTTTGGGATTTTTTTTACCCTATCCATATTGTTATGTAATAGAAATTTTATTACACTACTCCAAAATTTCTTGTAAATGACACATCTTCAATTACAGTTCAAGGGATAGAAAATGACAAAGTTGTACACCAACGACATTGTCAATATATAAAAGTGCAACCATACAAACTTTCCTCAATGCTATAGAGTAATACATATTACCACATATGATTTCATAAGCCCATCTTTAATAGCATGTTGGAGCTAGAAATTGCATGATTGCAAATAATCATTGGATGATCCAAGAGGATGTTGATGGCCACCCACCTATCCCACTTGGACCCCCACAAGTGTCTCTGCTAGTTTTTTAGTTTCCTTATTTGTAGCAAAATTTACTATTTTTAGCAATTTTTTCGGGTCTTGGACTTCTGGAGCCGTTTTAAGGCCCTAAAGACGTTTTTTCAGAAAACTTGGAGCAACATGGGTCCATGGAACAAATTTACTCTACCCAAAGTTGTAGTCCTGAAATATATCTTTCTAACGAGCTATTGTGCATGTCCAACGGATATTGTATGCCAAAGTTACGACCCGAGGAAGTTGATGCACCAATTTACCCGAAACGGGGCCCATAGTTTGGTGTTTCATCTCGTAGGGTTAGGTTTTTGGATGTTTAGGGTTTTCCATTGTTTCTAAATAATAAATAGGCCTTCGAGCCTCATTGTAACATAGTTCAGAGGTATGTAACCACCACATCTCTTCTCAGAGATAAGCTAACATCACCCTAGCTAGTTTATTTCAATTTATGTTCTTAAGCATATTTCAATATTTTACATTAATAAAATGAAGTATTATTTCTGCTGCATCTCTATGTATATGGTTATTTCTTTACTTGGTTGCATTCCTATTTAAATTTGGATCACCGGAGGACCATACTACTTTATTATATATCATCCTAAGTTCCTATGGCCATCATGAATTTATCACATGCATCCCCTAAAATGGTTCCTGGTGGTAATTTATTAAATAATGCAATCGACCCAATAGGAATCTTAATGCTTTTTGTATCCATTTCCCTTTTTGTTTCCAGTGCTTTATACAGAAGGATTATTCAATGGATGGGTAAGATTGATATTCTTTAATTCAATCTTTCACCTTAAGATAAAGAATATTAGTTTTCCGCTGATCATTTTGTTCTTTGTCCACTATGTTAGAATGTACTCCCTATTTGGCACAAGAAATATTGGAAACTTACGAAGCCATATCCTTCACTTAAAAAATAAGGAAAGAACCTTAGCATCTTAGTATCATAGATAATGCCACAAAATCAACAATTAAAGCCCTCATCCTATAAAGATTTCTCTTTTTTTCAAACGCATAGAAAACACCAATTTTTTGACAATCAACTTTAAATTATTTGATAGAATAATATTTTATATAGAGTGGATTAACATATACATATGTTATTACTTCCACATTCCCTTAGATAAAATATTTCAAATATTTAGATTCAACTTTAAGGAATCTTCATTTCCTTTGATTGTGAGTAATCACTATGATATTCGCATGCTTGAGAGTCTTTCTTCAATTTATTTTAAGGTTTAAGTTCAATCCTTTACTGTTTTTGGGTTATTTTCCCTATAATTGTTTTTATAAATAAAACCCTTCATACCTTACACAGGTGCCTTGGCCCATAGGCCGAAATGTTTGGACTTAAGCTATGATATCATTTGTAACATACCTCCTTTGCCTAATTTGAGAATTACTTACTAGCCTTTCATTCTTGAAAATCTCTTCAGTTAAAGTTAAGATTCAATCGCTGTCACAAGTAATATTATTCCATCATTAGATGAACCAAATATTATTCATTAGGCTATACTCATATTCCTAGCAATTGAACAACATCAACGTAATGAACCATAATAATACATGCTGTTACACTAAAATTTGTCACCATGACTATTTGCAGTTAGTATGGCTCCATCAACAGTCATACTATCCTCCTTGGCAAGCCTTATACCTCTGCTCTCCATGTCAAACTTCAAGAAAGAGAGAAAGTCATTAAAAAACACGTTTATCTCTGGGTACGCAGTTTCTCTCTACCTTGCCTGCGTGTACGCATCCTAAGTTCATAATACCTGCGTCCTAGTACGCTCTGTATGTCAAGGTATGGGTGCGTACTCCTGTAAAGGTCAAAAGGCGCGAGTTTTATCTTAAAAAAGTTACTTGTGGTCATTTCTAGAGCATTCTAGAAGCTTGTTTGACGTGTATTGAGCGCCTCCAGATGGTTCATGCATCCCTATGAAAGAGGAACTTATCCCATCAAGAGAGGAGCTACCCCATCCAAAAGAGGGGCTTATCCCATTGATGTTGGACTTGAATAACTTCCTCTAGAGCACTATAAATACAGGTATTGGGCCAGAGGAGGGGAGGTTGAAAGCTGAACATTCCAAAGGGTAGATGCTGCTGGAATTAGGACTTCCTTGTAGAAGCTTGTGAGGAGAGATTCCCATCCTTTCTTGTTTCATTTGGAAGTGGGTGAGCTTATCAAAGTAAAGGAAAACTCTTGCTGGACCCTGGGAGGAACTTGCACAACACCAAGGCTCAGGTTGTAATGGTTTCTTTTGTTTCCTATTAATACAAATAAGTCCATTCTTCTCAACAATTTGTTATTAATGAGTTGTTTCATATACTCCTTGGTCTGTATGTTGAATATGTTTTATTTTATGAGATATTCAGGTGCTATTTAATCGTTTGATTGTTAGTGAATGCAGGTTTCGACGTGAAGGAGGAGTTCATCCGGATCGACGAGGCTGAACTACTACAACAACGTTGGACTACAGGTTGGATCTAAACACTTGATTTCTTGTATGGTAAATGCATGTTTAGAGAAGGATTGCTCTTAATTGTCTTGTTTGTCACTAGAAAGCCTTAAGCTTCTAGGGAGGTTGGTTTTGTCCGCAAGATTAACTCTTTCCGCATGACAAATTGGCGACTCCGCTGGGGACTCCATTGATGTGAATGATTTTTCCTTTGTGTGAAACTTTGATCTGAGAAAAGCCTTTTCTTTTCTGGTTTTTGGTTGTTTGACTATGTATTTGGGTGGGTTAGCTTAGAGTTAAGTTAGATTTTAGTTTTTCTTGATTTTCCAGTAGTACGCACCCTCTGAGTTGATCACAGTGCGTACCTGTACGCACTGCGCCCTTGTACACAGAGCGTGCACGCACCTGTGCAAACAGGCTGCTTGCGTACCCTGTCAAAATTGAGAAATTTCCATTTTTCCTCTTAGATTTTGTCTTTGTTTAGTTTTTACTGTGCAGATCCACTGGTTATCTGTCAGAGATCTTCACCTGAACTTGTTTCGTTAGCGTCAAGAGTTTTAGTGAAATTCATAGAAGTTCTAGCCCTAGGGTTTGATTTTTGCATAGGTCCTGTAGTGACTTTGACTTTAGAAGTTGTGAAACCTTGGATCTCTCTATTTTTGTCAGTCTTCTTAGGAGTCGGACCTGTCAGAAAGTCTACCTGTGTGAGCAACCTACCTTTATGTTGTCTCTTTGCGGAATTTCGAAGTAGCTTGTTGATTGAAGTTGTGAATTTAATTCTTAAGAAAAAGAACAAAAGAATTTGATTTTTTTTTTTGACTGGTTTATGATTCTGCATGAAATGGTCCTTGGTTTGATTGTTGCCGAGTAAAACATCATGGAATCATCTTAGTAGGCTTTTGCCTCATTAGATTTGCTTTTAGGTAAATTTCCTTTTAATTTTCTTTTGAGAGAGTGTTTCATAGATTTTTATAAATTTTGAAATTGCTTTTATTAGAATAGTTTTATATGCTTTGTTAAATAGGAAAAAATACAAAAACATCTCCTTTGCAAAGTTTGTTTTAAGTAGCATTTGAAGTCTTTGAAAGAGAAAGGAATTTCATGCAAGTAATGAGTGGTCATGTGTTGTATGCTTGGAAAAGATAAAGATATTGTTTCTTTGATTGTCTGTTAAGAAAGTTTCTTTTATCAAAAGTTTGCATTCTCCAACTCTCTTAGCTAGGGAATTCATTGAAAAAGAAAATTAGTGTAAATCAGCCTAGGTGCATCTTTTTAGTGGATTTGAGTCGAGTCTACACACCATCAGTTTCATCTCCACTACCTTTTGTCTTAAATAAAAGCCATAAAATCAACGCTTAAAGTAAAATCAACTTAGCAATTTTTCTTTTACTAGGGCTCTGAAACACCAATATAGATCAGGCTAGTGTCTTGGAGTAGGAGAGTAAT
>APFE030333417.1:0-10336 GCA_000404065.3 Pinus taeda
CAATTTCAGAGTATCTTATCAAGTGGAAGAACTTATCCGTTGAAGATTCCACATGGGAGGATGAGAATTTTATGTAGAAGTATCCAGAACTACTCAAGCGTTGAGGACAACACTTTTTTGAAGGCGAGGGGCATGTTGGGTCCCTATAATACTAGTGATTACCCCATTACTATTGTAGGTATACCCCTTATTAATATTGTTGTGCCCCTATTGCCCCCATATTGTTATTACTGTGCCCCATAGAATCCCTCTATTGTTATTTTTGTGGCTTTATATATTATTGTTAGGTCGGCTGGTTTATATTGTGACTCCTTAGACTCCTATATATAGAAAGGAGGTTTTGTCATTTGAATCATCCAAGAATTGTTCATTTATGTAATGTAAAGGAGGTTTCCCCCTCGAAGAGGCTGAATTCTAAGACGTTGATCTATCTTTTCTATCTTTTCCTGAGCTGGTTTCATAACAGAGCGAAACTCCAAATCACTTATAACGAGAAGACCATGAAATGCATGAGTCAAACAATAACTGGGACTCCTTCCATGTGGAGGGTGTTATACTCCTATACCAATAGGTGTCATATTTCATGATTGACTTGATAAGATATGTAATATGATTCATCCCTTTCCTTGTTGCAAAGGTTTTCTATATTATCAAAAAAATAAAAAAATGTAAAAAATGTAAAGAGGGTATACCCTAAAACAAAAATCAAAGGGTAAAAAGAATAAAATGGTTAAAGAAAAAATGAGAAGAAATGAACCCCAAATAAAGAAAGACCAGGAAAGTGTGCAAGTACAAAATGCCACTACTTTTTCATTTTCTGTAATAAGCATTGTGTGCAGCTTGTTAATTTATGCCACAATTGATGAATGGCCAAACAACTTCATCTTGGCTAGTTCATATTTTGAATTTCATGATCTAGAGATAGAGAATAAAGTCTGACCAAACTGTTTAATCTTGGCAGATAAGTAGATAGGTATAGCAAATAAAAATGAGCTCAACAGTTAAATCTGAGCCCTTAGATGTAATAAGTGCAAACTTAGGTAGGCTTGCCATGCAATGAAAAGGAAAGTTGATGAGGGTTTGCCAGTCTAAGTGCACCCGGATAAAGAAGAAAAAATGTTAGTCCAAGTAGGTAGGGTAGGTAGATTGGTGTTGCAGAATGATACTTGTGATAGATTATGTCTTTAAAATGTGTTAACTTTCACTTCTATCACAAGTACAGTGGCGGACATTATACCTGACACAGCTCAAGTGAGGCAAGGTTGAATAACTAACTCCCCTTCATATTTTTCCCTAATCATTCACTAATTTCCCTCCAAAGTATTAAGATCTGTTCTTAATATTCTTCATAAAACACTTATCTCATTTCATAAACATTTCCTAAGTGAAACTCTATTTTACTTAGGAAAATGGCAAGCATTTCTCATATAAACCCCTTTTTCCCTTTAGCCTAAGTTTCAAATGTAAATTCCTAGCATTACAACTTAGCACTTTTTATTTCAAATTCATATTAATTGTTAAATTTTATTATATAACTCCTTTATAAACATTACCCATTCCGTATTATGTAAATATAATAAAAAACCCCAAAAATATTAATATCCCCACCCCGATCGAAATACGACCATATCACTGTTAAACAGGGATTGATAAATTTATTTGAAATTTATTAAGAACCTTCCCCACGCGCATAATGGGTTAATTAACCATTTGGGTTAATTAATAACATTCCCCCTGACCAATCAAAACGCGCTCGAAAACAATTAAAATGTGGTTTAATACATCGGGCCCACAACTTAACCTCCTGCCATATTCCAAGCACGTCCGCCATCCGATCCCCGCTCGCTCATCCAACAGTCGACGATCATTTCGCGACCCCCCCTGCCGGCGAACGTTAACCCACGTGGAAATGACAGTTTTTCCACCGTACCTCTACCACGCGTCGCCCCTCCGGGGTGCTCGCTCCCTCCCAGCCTAAAACCGCTTACTGCCTTCCACTGACGTCAACTGTCCTTTGCTGATGTCACCCACCACGTCACCTGCCATGTGATCATCCATGATGCTTACATCATCTGCCCATCAAATCAGAAATTCCTGCCAAAGCTTCATTTTGTCGAATAAAAGGGTAAATTATCATTTGGGCTATATTTTTTTGCATATCGCGCTCTCGGGCAAAAATAGATTTTTCAGTGTTATACGCTGCATAGAGCGCCCCGAACTCCCATGCATAAATCATGACCTCTGCTCCAGTTTTTCAGCCGCCACCTGACCAGCAAAACTCCAGCAATAAGTTCGCAGCCTCAACCAACCTGCCATTTTGCATTTTGTTCCTCTTTAAACGTAGTTTAGACCAAATAGAGGGACTTCCGAGCTTGCAGAAAAAAGAGATAAAGAGATATAGGGATATTTTGCTACCCTAACCAGTGGACCTTCAGAGACACAAATTTCCAGGGGAAAGATGATCAGAGGACACATTGGCAGTTTTATTCTACCAGACAGCAGTGAGCAGGGGTCAAAACAACATTAAAGTGTATCAGATCAGCATTAAAGTGTATCCGATCAGCATTAAAGAGTAGCAGGTCAGAATTAAAGAGCACAGTTAAGACAGGCAGCCGGCGCAGAGTTACTACAGAAGACAGTTGCCAGCCGAATTAAAGATCTTGCCTCCAGCACAACACCAGTTTACCTCTTTTTCCATTATAGAGATTAGCTGTTTCTATTTTTCTTGTACCCAATTATTAATCATCCTAGATATTATCTCACAGCTGTTATGAGATATTTGTTGTACAAATTTGTTGCATAAATACCCCCTCCATTAGAGTATTGGGGGATAGTGTGTGGATTCCTAGAATTTGCTGTAATACTGAATTTTTGGCATAAAGAGCTGTTGGAATCAACTATTGTCTATCCTACTGGATGAAGAATTGAAGTAGAGGACTTGTCACAGACTTCTTGAATCAATCACTGGATCAATAAGTCCTCTATATTTTGTGTTTAAAGTTTTCTTTAGTTTATTATATCATCTGTGTTTCATAATCTGAATGATAAAGAAAAGGTTAATTTCAGAACATTCTTGATTGCACTCTGTTTTCAGGCTTTATCGTTCTCTGTGTTTTCTTCAGAATTAGGATAAGCAGTGAACTCTTAATTGCTCCTGTTTGCCAATTCTTTCATGTTGATTATTTGCTAAATAATACTTAATTGATCCTTATCAGTAATCATCCATTTTCCCTCTTGGAAATAGGTTGAAGGATTCTTAACTGCCCTTCACCCTATTTGAGTCCATTCCATCTGTTTCAAGTCTTTTATTTGTTCCCTGTTTGACTACCTTGCTCTGTGAAGCCATCCTTTATTAAGAAACCAAATCCAGAAAGCCATCTTCTTTGACTCCATTAGCCCAATGGACTGAACTACTCTGTTTTACCTCTCTGTTCTATAGAATCTCACCACCCAAACTCAAACAAAACCCTTGAACTTCATAACTAGCCTAATAACTTTAAAAAAAAAGCTAAATCATAAAGAGAGAGCCCTCTCTGAATACAGATTGGCTAGATTCTATATCTAAAAGGTTGGTCTGTGGTTACCTCGAAATCCTTCCCTTTCTTACAACTTTTGGGAAAACCTGAGTGATAACATCATTGGCGACTCCACTGGGGAACTGAATAATGGTTTGTTACTATTGTTTATTTCATAAGCTACAGACGGAGTTTGAAGTTAGCCAGGTAGCCTTTGAAATGCTTTTGCTTTACAATTGTAGAAGTATATGAATGCTACTTCAGTCTATCTCCGGTCTAGCTTATAGATTGGACAATTGGTTTCAAATACTTGATCAGTTCCTCTTTTCAAAAAAGTCTTTAGGAAAGTCCAAAACTCCCACATCTAAAACCTCCTAGAAGAGACTGTTAAAGTTGTATTGTCAAATCTATTTCAAGAAAAAACAAAAAACAAACCTAGAAACTGGCTTCAGAAAAGATTCATTACACTAGATCAAATCCTTATCCTAATCCCCCACCCATGTTTGAAAATCTTAATCTGATTCCTAGGATTCTTAGAAGACAAGGGAGCCAAGAAAATTCTTCTAGTTCTTGGCCTCTATACAGATCAAGATCCTGTCCTGTGAGGTGGATCTACCCTAAGGACGAACCTGTTGATAAGTATTTTGAAAACTCTTTATTTGAGACCTTTTCAGAATCTGGGTTAACCCACACAGTTCAAAATCCAATATTCATTGAAAATTTGCAGATTGAATTTGTTACTTCACGCCTTGGCAGACATTTGCAAAACTCCATTCAATCTGAGCTTACCTCTGAAAGAACACCATACCTTTTTGTGTTTACTACAGCTTCTCCAAGTTCACCATCAACACCTCAAACTATCCTTTCCACTCCTCCATCCACAACACACATTCCCATTGTTATCCCTACTCCTTCAGTTGTCACATCTATTTCTACAACCATGGCAAACTGATATACTCCCCTAAGCTTACCTGTCAATCCAGGGGCTATGCCCCAAGACTATCAAAGTAAAATCCCTTCTTTTGAAGGTATGGCACTTACACAACTTAGCAACATACCAATAAAATGACCGACTATTTTGAAAGTTATGAGATTGATGCTGATGATGTTAGAATGAAAGTATTTGTTCAAAGTTTAACTGGAGATGTTAGAACCTGGTTTAGAACCCTCCCTGCAAACAGTATCAATGACCCACAAACTCTTTATCAGACCTTCTTGAATAGATGGGAAAAGAAGAAAGATCCTCTCTACATTTTATCAGAGTATGAAAACCTAAGAAGAGGCACACAAGAAATTGTACTAGATTCAATAATGTCTACAATGCTATTCCTCAAAATATCAAACCTCCTCCGGATTTGGCCTTGATCAAATTCCCTGATGCATTTGATTCGTATATGGCATACCAACTCAGGGAAAGAGCTCCTCGAAACTTAGAAGAGATGTAGAGTATAACTGTCAGTGTTGACGCCAACCTGATTTCTAAACAATCTAGAGCCAGAGCTGAAAGGAGGACACCTTTAAAAGAAGAACCTTCTGCCTTTGAATAGAAATTAGATGCTATTATTAAAGGAATGGATAGACTTGAAGATAGAGTAGAAACAATCGAGAGAAAATCCCTGTGGGATGGTCAACCAAGCAATACTGGGAGAAATCCAAATTTCAGGAAGAACCAAAATCCTAACACTGGAAAGACAGGGCCTGACCAAAATCTTAGGCCTCCATTTCAAGAAAATTATGCTGAAGCCTCAACTTCTGATGAACCAACAGAAGACACTCAAATTAATCTGACGGGACTCAACAATGAACAACAAGTTTTATTGACCCAAGAGGATCAAGAAGCTCACATCCTTAAACAATTCCAAACTCAATGAAGTGAATCATTTGACTTTAGGGAGGGATATGATACAGCCATTTATGAAGTCCACAAACAATACAATCTGAGGAGCAAAAGAATAGATGTCCCTGAAACCAATAAACAGAAAGGTACCAAGCAGCCTAACAAAGGTAAGATCAGTACCCCCTTGTACATATTATTTCTAAAATAGATCCTAACCCTAATAACCCAATTGTTGAAGATGTATCAGATAATCAACCACCTAACAAACAACCTTCCACTTCCATTCCTACTAAAGGAAACGTAGAAGAACCTCTAGAACTTGATTTGGAAATGACTTCAGCCCATATTCCCACTCCTGAAGAGGAGAAAAACGTAGAAAATCTAGTTGTCCGAAATACAAGAACATAGATCGAAAAACCTTTCAATTTTGAGACAGAAGTAGGAAAACTAAAGATAGCTGTTCCATTATCACAATTAGCTAAAAATGATTTCTACAGAAGTCAAATTAGTAGATCACTCAAAATTTCTGTGAATGGAGATTCAGTAAATGTTTTTGATGACCAGCCTGAATTGATATTTGGCCCTGGAGTAAATGGAAAAACAGTAGAGGGAGAAGTTCCTTCTTTTTATGTAGGGTTTAAACATACATGATAAAATACTTCATAATGCCATGTTTGATTCTGGTGCTTCCCATAACTTAATGCCTAAATCTGTAATGGAGAGACTTGACCTTGACATCACCAGGCCATATAAAGAACTTTTCTCTTTTGATGTTTAGGTTTAATCAAAGACTTATGTGTGTCACTAGTCCAATATCCTGCGAAAACCATCTTAATGGACATAGTAGTAGCTGATATCTCACCAAAGTATGGCATGTTATTATCTAGATCTTGGGGTGCAAAGCTGCAAGGATCTCTACAGTTAGACATGTCTTACGCTATTATTTCAGTGTTTGGTCAACCCAAGAGACTATACAGAGAAACCTTAATGAAGTATGTAGTAAGTTGTCGAGAGAAACCTCAAAATTTCCCTATCTACTCAGTACATTCAGATATGGATTATTTTATCCTTTACAATGCTGAAATTGATCCCCCACATGAAATAAAAGTTCTAGCGGATGAAACAGAAAAAATTGCAAATGAAAGGTCTAGTGTCTGAATCCAAGAAATTTATGAAAATCATGAAACATCAGATAAACCAGAAGAAACTGAAAAACTAGGTCTCCCTATTGAACAGATCCCTGAAACTCCACATACTAATTATGAACATGAAATCCTTTGGTACTTAGAATTTGATGGTTCTGTGAACAAATTAGGAGCAGGAGCAGGAGTCTGGGTGCACAATCTTGAAAACAATCATGCTAAAGGCCATGCCTACAGGTTAAACTTTAGATGCACTAATAATATGGCTGAATATGAAGCTCTATTGCTAGGTCTCAAACTGGTCAAGAAATTGGGAGCAACTAGAGTGTCAATCCTAGGAGATTCTTATTTAATCATTAAACAGATAAAAGGGAAGTTCTTAACAAATGATCCCTGATTAAGAGAGTACAGAGGAATAGTGTTAGAGATCCTCAATACATTTCTACAAACTCAGCTTGCCAAAATCCCGAGAAAGCATAACTTGCAAGCTCATAGCCTGGCAATGTTTGTCAGCACCTGTAAATTACCATTTGAACCAAATCATCAATTCACAGCTGAAATTAGACACAGGCTAGCCATACCTGATAATATAAAGAACTGGCAAGTGTTTGACAGTGATAACCAGATTAACAATTTTTTAACCCTAGAAAAAGAATTCTCTAGCACTAACATAGATGTAGATACAGTTAGTGAATTTCATCCAACAAATTAGATAGAAACAGACATTTAAGGAGAAAATGCAACTCAAATGCTTCATCCAACGAAATTTACCAAAAAGAAAATACAGGATCTTAAAGAAATAGATGTTGATGAGATTATTGAAGGAGAATCTGAAGTTATCAATTTGAAAGACAATAATTTGCCCAAAGGATTAACTCCTTTGGAATATCTCTTTAATTTCAACGATATTCCAAAGAAACCCAAGATGGAACCCCCAAAAGTAGACATTGAAGACTACAACATAGGAACTGAAGAGAATCCATAAATGGTGAAATTATCCAAATCTTTGTCCCCTGATCAAAAACTTAAGTATGTTGAACTGATCAAAGAATTCCAGGATGTTTTTGCCTAGAGATATGAAGACCTGAAATATTATGACACCTCTGTAATTCAACATACAATACCCCTCAAGGAAAATAAAAAACCATTCAAACAAAAGCTCAGAAGAATCAACCTTGTACTACTTCTCTTAATTGAAAAAGAAATCAAACGAATGCATGATGTAGGGATAATTGCTCCAATCAGGTTTTCAGAGTGGGTGTCTAATTTAGTGACTACCAGGAAGAAAACAGGAGAAATCAGATTGTGTGTTGACTTAAGGAATGTAAACAATGTTTCTTTGAAAGACAATTACCCTTTACCTAAGATGGATCATATTTTACAAAGGGTAGTAGGTGCTTCTAGGATTTCACTTTTGGATGGGTTTTCAGGTTATATATAGATTCTGGTTCGTCCTGATGACCAAGAAAACACTGCATTTACAACACCATGGGGTACATTCAAATATGTTAAAATGGCATTCGGACTTAAGAATGCAGGGGAAACTTTTCAACGAGCAATGGACATAGCTTTTGCAAAAGAAATTCATGATTTTCTGGTTATATATCTAGATGACCTCATTGTGTTTTCTAGATCAGATCAGCAACATTTAGATCATTTGAGACAAGTGTTTTTAAAATGCAGAAAGTATGGTATCTCATTAAATCCTAAAAAGTCTTTGTTTGGTCTAGAAGAAGGCAAACTGTTAGGCCATATCATCTCCAAAGATGGCATTAGAATTGATCTGGCTAGAATAGAAGCTATTTTGCAAATACCCCACCCCATAAATGTCAAAGAATTTCAAGCTTTCCTAGGAAAGATTAACTTTTTGAGAAGATTCATATCTAATTTGGCTGAATTAATTAGATTGTTGAACAATATGTTCAAAAAGGATTCGAAGGTTAAATGGACAGTAGAAGCCAAACAAGCATTTGAAGAAATTAAAATGGCTTTGACCAAAACACCAATCCTTACAATCCAAAGTTCGATAGAGACTTCATAATTTTCTCATTTGCATCAGAACACACTATAACAGCTGTTTTACTGCAAAAAGATGATCAAGGATGTGAAAAACCCATAGCCTTTTTCAGTAAAGCACTTAGAGATGCACCTCTAAATTACAAAGTCATGGAAAAATAGGATTTTTCATTTGTGAAAGCTATTAAAGACTTCAGAGTCTATATATTGTACTCCCATGTAGTAGCTTATGTACCAAATGCTGTTGTCAAAGACATCCTGACTCAGGATGGAATTGAAGGCAAACGAGGTAAATGGATAGCTAATATATTGGAGTATGATATTAATATAAAACCTACAAAGCTTATAAAAGGACAGGGATTGGCTAAACTCATGACTGAAATAAACTTTCAAGCCCTGGATATTAATGAACTGGATAATGAACAGGAGATGGAAACTCCACAAATCAGCCAGGCCTTCTTATAATCACCTTGGTATGCTTATATAACTCATGTATTATTAAACCTACAGGCTCCTCCAGGGTTATCCAGAACAAAGAAAAGGTTTTTAAAGATGAAAGCTTCAAAATTTTGTATTTTAGATAATGCTCTTTTTTGGAAAAATCATGAAGGTATTCTATTGAATTGTTTAATAAAAGAATAAGCTAACAAGGTTCTCAAAGAATTTCATGCAGGGGACTGCGGTGGACACCTTTACTAGAAATCAATTGCAGACAAAAATCCTAAGGGTTGGATTTTACTGGCCAACCTTGTTCGCTAATGTAAAGAAGTTTGTCATTGCTTTCCATAAATGCCAAATTTTTGAAGGCAAAAGGAAACTGTTACCCTTACCCTTGAGACTAATTGCCACTGAAAATCCCTTTCAACAATGGGTTTTGGACTTCATTGGAGAAATACACCCTCCCTCTTCTAGCCAACATAAATGGATCCTCACTGCCACAGACTATTTCATCAAATGGATAGAAGCCATTCCTTCTAGACAAGTCAATGATACAGTGATTATAGGATTCTTAGAAACTAACATATTGTCTAGATTTGGCTGTCTTGAAAAGATCATAACCGACAATATTGCTGCCTTCAAGTCCAAGAAAATGATAAATTTCTGTAACAAATACCATATCACTTTAGGCCATTCCACAGCCTATTACCCTCAAGGTAATGGTCTAGCTGAATCTTCCAATAAAAGCCTAATTAATATTATTAAGAAATTGTTGGAAGAGAACAAGAAAAACTGGCACAAGAAACTTACAAATGCACTATGGCAGACAAACTTACTACAAAGAGATCTATTGGAACTAGCCCTTATGAGTTAGTTTATGGCATGGACGTTGTGTTTCCTTCATCTTTAGGAGTTCCTGTAATGAAATTGCTGCAAGAGGCTCAGGTGGAACCCAATGACATTCAAAGGAGAATAATCAGACCATCCATTTGCAGCAGACCAAAGAAGAAGTGCACCAAAGATCCCAAGTGTTACAATAAAAACTCAAGAAAATATTTGATAAAAGGACCAAAGCAGAAGACTTCTACCTTAGAGAGAAAGTTCTAAGATGGGATTCCAAGAGAGAAGACAAAGGAAAACATGGGAAGTTTGACTTCCTGCGAAAAGGGCCATTTATCATCCAGGCATTGCAAGGGAACAATACTTACTTTCTGAAGAGCCTGGATGGTACATAAATAGAAGAAGGACCAGTGAATGGTCGAATGATGAAACATTACATTGATCCAATTTTTTAATGTAATCTGACTCTAACATGTACATACTATATCCTTAATAATGTCACAGTTTGGATTGGATAGTAACTTGCTGCAGTTGAATCCCGAAGAGAA
>APFE030333422.1:0-11395 GCA_000404065.3 Pinus taeda
AGAGATCAAGGTGACAGAGGCTAGAGCAGTCAGATACTGAAGAGCATAGAGATGCAGAGTTTTCAGTCGACAGAGGCAATAGCAGTCAGAGACTTTGATGATAAAGCAAGTGGACCGGCCAGATGTGTTGCATGCAGAATATTCTAGAGTTACAGGATCGAGTTTGAGAGGAAGCCTTTCTTGTTGAGAGGGAGTGTTGAAAAGTGTGCAACAAGAAATGCTTGTTGAGAATGCAACAAGATGATGAGCTTAGTGAAAAGAGTCGCCTTCACTAAGTGGGCCCACAGGCTATTTTTGGCGCAAGTCTAATTTTAGACTATGTCTATTTTTAGACATATGGATCATGTCTATGGATTGCAGGTTGTTTATGGATGATTGATCAAATTGGAAAAAATAGATGGACTTCTATTTTTAGATCACAGCGGACTGACTGCTCAGTCTAAATATAGAACAGTCAAATATTATTAGCTCATAATAATATTTAGACTATAAACTTTGTCTTATTCTCTTGGAGCACTTCAGGATGAGCTACGGATGTGGTACATGCAGATCCCAGAAGGAAATACGTGGTTACCTATGGGATGACTAATATTTGCATGCAGGACTTCAGTTAGAACTCAAGTGAGTTGAGTTTAGTGGACTGGAGGTGCAGTTGATGGAGTTGTGTTCAGTTTAGCTTTGTTAAACTGGTTGTATTTAGTCTAACTGGCAAATAGACTAGAGATGAGTTGGGTGAATTAGTTATTAATTAATTCACAAGTTATTAACTCATAATACAACTAATGAATACATCAGTTAACTCAGTTGCATGTCAGTGCATGTTCAGTTCAGCAGGGACAGGTGTTAGAGAATCAGATTGCTATCAGTTGTGACTATAGTTGTGCATCAATCTTGCACAATCAAGGGATTGAGTATGCCAATGAGTTTGCCACGTATTTTCCCACATTGTAGCTTGTGCTCACGTGATTTAGCCAAGTAAATACGAGGTTGCCTTGGAATTATCGTCCAGTTCTTGAGCAGGTATTGAGCAGCGGAGGCAGGCAAGCAGCGAAGGCAGATTTGAGCCAGTGAATTTTTCAGATCTGAGCTGTATTGTGTGTAACAGAGGTGGAGATACTTGTGAGAGTATTATGCTGTGTAATGTTACATGACTCAATCATTAATATACAGATAGTTGGGGTTTTTAGCGAGATGCTTTCCCCGGGATACATACTGTGTTAATGTGTGAATGCTCTTGATGTTTTATTGTTAATGATGCTGCTATATTGATGATCAACGTAGAGGAGCTTATGTATTGTGTATGTTTTCCGCAATAGTACATGATCAGGATAATCTCTGTTGAATATGTGTTAAATTATTCAAAATTTCTACACTGTCATCTGGCACATAAATCTTGTCTCTGAATCTCACCAAACCATCTGCCGTGAGATGATAGTCTGCATCCTAATCACTTGTAGCCTGCTATTGTAACATGTGCCTAAGCTCCCTGTACCTGTCTTCCTATTGTCCTGCCTATGATATTTGATCCTGTATATTTGTCCCATATGAGCGTAGTGCTACAACATGGTTCATTTCCACTCTCCTGCAAAGAGCATATGCAACCCTGTTCTCCTTACCCTTGATGTATCTGATCTCAAAGTCAAATTCACAGAGGGTGGCCAACCATATAGCTTGCCTAGCATTCAGATTTAGTTGGTCAAATAGGTACCTCAATCTACTGTGGTTGCTCACCAATACGAACCTCCTACCAAGAATATAGTGTCTCCACATCTTCAATGCATGGATAATAGTTTCCAAGTCAAAATCATTAGTAACATAGTTCTCCTCATGCTCATTCAGTTTCCTGCACTCATATCATACCACTTGTCCCTTCTGCATCAAAACTCCACCAAGTCCTCTCTTACAGGCATTTGTATGCACCACGAACTTTTATATGGATCTACAATCTTAAGAACTTTAGCATTTGTCAACAATTGCTTCGACTGCTCAAAACTTGTTGCACATTCTTTTGTCTAGACAAATTTCTTCCCTTTTCTTTGCAAATATGTAATGGGATATGCAATACATGAGAATGATTCCCATACATACTAGTCCTCCTGTCAGGTGTATCCAGTGATTTTCCACCTGTGACTATATCCCCTTTATCCAACCTATATCCAAACCAAGACCTACTACCATAGGCTCCATTATTTTTCTCTTCCTGCTCTTGACTGATCCTTAATTTTCCATGTCTCTGCAACTCTAACAAGCTTTGAAGAATCATTGCACTGACCTCTACCTGCTTCTCCTGAGCCATTGCAAGTCTTTCTTTAGCCTCAACCAACTTTCCATTGTCCACTTTGCAACTTATGATCTTTGCCATCAAACTCCTCAATGTATCTGCTATACCATGAGAATGCTCTCCTCCTTAATGCCCAACTAATTTGTGGGGAGAGTCATGGGAACTATAGTCTACCATTTTCATCGTCATCTTTGCTTTTCTTCTTCATGCAAGTAGGCCATGTCAAATAAACCAAATAGATACCAAAATCAAAACCATACCTTATTAATGTTCAGGGGAGGCTTATCTAATCTACAAGATCAATCCACATTAGTGTGATACATATATAAACATAATCACCTCAATATAACAACATCATGCATGGTCATATCAATTGTACACCATGACCCCATGCATGACAACTATAATCATGACAACATCAGACTTTACCCAAAGAGAGAGTAAGCCGCTTTGATACCAGCTTGTGGTATCATATATTACCCAAATAGAGCACAACCCGCTCTGATACCACCCTATAACCACATCCTCCCACATTTACCTACATGTATCGGTTTACCTGGGGTAAACGTGAGCTGAGTGTCACTATGATAAGACTCGACCTCCTATATGACCTTAAGAAAATGCAGTCAACAACTTAAGACCTTACTGACTTCCCTCAGGTGCTACATGACCTCTAGGAGCAACCCAACCCCTCTAGGTATCCAACCCCTAACATAACTCTCCTTTTCACTAATCTAAAGTCACAAATGCTCCCTTGCTAAGGCATGCAAGCGACTGTAGCCCTCCAATCACACTGATACACCTACCTCCATGTGACTGTGGACTTTTCCAGTCATTTCTATGCCAGTGACCCACAATTTTGAGCCACTTTTCAAGGGCTAGGACTCCGGCCTATGCTCGAAACTCAATGAAACTTCCAAAAATGATAAGTTACATAGAAACAAAGCCTATAAACCAAAACTTGAACCAAGACTTGACCTGACACCTCCCAACTGAGGTTGACATTTCGTCAAACACATGGTGGACATGCAACATATATGTCATGAATACATATCTGAACATAAGGATCTAAAAACTTATCTCAGATTTAACAAGAAGGGTTTATGCCTTCTCACAATAGATGTCTTAACACTAGTTAGGTCATACATTCATTGAATGAAATGTGGTAAGATCCATACTTAGATATGTCAATTAACCATGCTTATAACCAACATATAACCAGATAAATAACAATGATAGAATAGCCATTAAAGCCACATAATGATAAGTACGTTAACTCATCAAAAGCAAGAAAAAATTAACTCTTATTAACCATATGCAAAAGCCAACCAAGTCAGGACTTCCATGTACCACCCAACCATAGATTGGACTGAACCAAATCTTTCTTTCAGTTAATCACCTTCCTGCCATATTCCAAGCATGAATGTGGGATCTCATGGAAAAAACCAATCCATAAACAACCAAGGAGATCTAGAGGTTAAATCACCTCCACCCTCACCACACCATGATCTCACCTAAACCGGTCCCGAGATCACAAAACCAAATTGAACTTGGATGCCTCAAGGTTCCTTCACCATCCCTTGAGGAATTTTTTTGTCTCCATCCACCTGTTGAGGGATTCCGATAGAAAACCATTTCCACCCCCAACCCTTGGGATTTTCCTAAGACCACCTCACCCGTATCCAAAACCTTCTGGAAATCCATAGATCAACTAAGAAAGAATCCTATCACACCATGGCTATCCAGGAATGGCAAGGCAAGGTTGAAACCACTGTCAAAACCCGACAAAATCAATGCCACCGACATCAAAGAAACCAAAATATACACATGAATATGCCATGCAGGTCAAAACCAGCTAGGAAATCATACATGCAATATTTCACCTACAAGTATTCCTGATGGAACTGCCTGATCCAACCTTTCCTTGCTTGATCCTTGCTTTCCTTTGTTTTCCTTGTCCTTCCTTATCCTTCCTTTGCTTGCTTACTTTCCTTCTCCTGTTCATGCTCTTCTCCTCTCTGAAATCAATTATGAAAATCAACTCACAAAATGCTACCAACTGATGCTTTGATGCCTTTTTATTCTTGATGCCTCTAATTTCTTCATTTTTTCCTTCATTTTCCTCCTCACATGCAACCTGTGACCTTTCACTTCCCTTTTCTCCTGATTTCCTTTATTTCATAAATAAAAATGTCAATTATTGTCTCTTTGCCTTTTCAAATCCTTTTCCATTGCCTTTGACAATTCCCCTTAGCCATAAACACAACAAGTGATGCCCACTAGGATATTTTCCCAAAATTTAGCTTGGAACAAGTGTCCCATGACCTTGGTCTAATTTTTCCTTTATTGACTTTATTACGTGAAATTTTAACCCAAGGTTGTTACAGTGTTCCCTCAACAATACAAGAGGTCGAGTTATAAATTTATGGAGGACCGAGTTGTGTCATATACAACCTTCATGGAGTTGATTTTATCAGCTTTGAGGTCGAGCTAGATTAACCTTAGAGGAGGAAAAGTTGTTGGTACGAAGGGAGAAACAAATAGCCTATCATGTGGACGAGTTATATTGGTTGACAAAGACCACAAGTTGAATTGTTGTTGGAGTAGAGGTTTGTTGTACCTGAGATGCCATTTTCTGACTATATCTTGTATGTGGAATTGAAGTGTTAATGTTCTTATAGTTATTGGAAAATACACTAAACTACTTTTATAAATTGAAGCATGCAAATGTCAACTTCAACCATTCTATAAATAATTAAAGTGTTGTAATAGACTGTGTAAATGATGAAGTGTATGAAGAAGCAAGCTTACCAAGCAATATATTGTCAATGGTTGTGATTATCAAGTTCTTTTTTTTTTGTGCACTACACTCTTGTCCAAATGATATGTTGTTGATATAATATTATGAGTTTTCTATATATGAGAAATAACAATTTTAGCGGCTGTGACTTTCATATTGTAGTGACATTTATTATGATGCATTATTATTCTTGAATTAGGTTATTTACATAAGCATTTTCTCAACTCTATGCTTTGACCATTGTTTGGCAAAAAGAAAATGCACCTACAATACTTATATGCAAACTATTTGTCAAAAATTCTTGGTGGACTAGATTACATAAACTCATAAAAATGAGGCCATTTATATCAGTGTTTTACTTTGGTGATATTATAATGTTGTTTTGTAGTAGCATTATCTATATATATTTATAAATAGTAACCCTCCTCACATGTGCTCAAAGATCAAATTAAAACTACACCAACAACAACAATACAATACATTGATTTGACAAATCCTCAAACCAAAGATTACAACAGAAACTCAAAATTCGATGAAAGTATAAGGATATTTGATGAACGTATAAGGATATGAGGGAGGTGGATGCCATTATGTATGCCAATTTTCATTTGGATGGAGATGCGATGAAGTGGTGGTACTGAGGGATGATCACTTTGGGTCATGCAAGCATCACATCCTACACAGAGTTCTCGTGAAAACTCATAGAGAGATTCGACTGGAAGGACACCAGACCCCCTTAAAGGGAGGGCATAGGACAAGAGCACTTAGATGATGGGACTAGGAGGATATTTGACTTTAGACCTTGGGCTCAAGGATGCAAGTACACTAACCATGATCTTAAGGAGGAGATTGAGAATGAGGCTAAGGGCATGCAGGATTGTGAGGAGCACATAGGTATACCCAGTGTGATGTAGGAGTCACCCTTGTTGGAGATTCCTTTGATAGATACAATTAACACATTGGTGGAGACAGTTGAGCATACACCAGTAGGGAAATCCATTAATGAGGTACCTAGAATTGTGACTGAGTTTTCAGATGATGGTCGCCCACAACAGATTGATGAGGTGCCAAGAGACACAGAGGTATCCACCATTGATGAGGTGCTAGGAGACATAGAGGTATCCATAGTTGTGACTGAGTTTATAGGTGATAACCACCCACAATAGTTTCAAAAACTCTAGACTGGCCTTCTAGCATTGAAAAAGAAGGCCACGACAGTCTAAGAGACCATTCTGCAACAAAATGAGGAGTTGGAGGGCATGAGAGTGATTTGTGTCGAGTCAGTGGCCAAGCTTGCAATGTTGTTAGGTTACCTTCACACATTGGAGAGAGAGGCAGAGTTGCCTAGTCAAATATCATGTGTTGACTAGGTGTCGACGGTGCTGGACCCACCAACATTCAGGGGATCTCCTCGGTATGAAGTCCAATATAGACATCACACCATTTGGTGTAGGAGTCCCGTTCGGTACGATGTCCTGATTGCCAATATCTTAAAGATATGCCTTAGCTCTTTCTTGTCAACACATGAGAGTGATATATTTGGTCTTAAAAAAGCGAGGTACGTGTGCTTGGTGAGTGCTTAGTGTAACTTATGTCTAAGTTCCTTCACTGCAGAGGGGGAGGGTGAAAGTGAGTCTCTGGTTGAGAAGGACTAGTCCTAACTTAGGTAGAGACGCACACAACACAACAAGATCTACACAACCTCTGATGGAGTAGTCCACATGGATGTGGTAGTCACAAACACTAAGGTAAATGAATAACACATACAAGACCCAATAGAGTATTCCACATGCATGCAACGGTCGTTATAATAAATATACAAGAATGAATCTGTCTAGTGTCCGACAGAGTAGTCCACATAGATGAGACAACAATAGCAACCATTACAAGCTGAAGTAGTTAAACTATCCTAGTACAAGTTAAGGAGACATGCATTACAAGCGATTAAAGAATAGTCTTACAAATTAATACAATGCATGCATGAAAACATGATGGCCTGTGATAGGCTTTTGAATTAAGCAAAAGTTTCAAGACACATTCGTACACCATACATCACTAGCCGTAGTAGTGGAGCGTTGGAGCCACTACTCGCTCCTAAAAGAAAAGATTATAGACTCTCAAGGTTATGTGGGAGGAGCCAAGGTGAAAAGTCCTTTTGCATGTACAATGAAGGGGTATATATAGCCGAGGGTGAACTGGCCCTTGCAACTGTTTGACTTCCCTCATGACTGTTCGACTTACATGACTCTTCAACTTCATCCATGGGTCTCTTCGACTTCCATGTTACATTACATTGATTACAACAAGTATGGCCCATAGTAGTGATGTCGCTGAGACGACTCATGACACAACTCGACATGAACATGTTGATTGAGGTGTCTGTGTCGAGCTACTATGCTACTGGGTGATGAGTATGCTCTTGGTGTATCATATCTTCACCTTCGTATGACGAAGTGTGCGGGGTATTTGATGGTCTTGGTATTCACTTGATGGTTCATGCATGTGTATGTATCTCCTTCACTTTCTACTTGGTATGCTTCATGTGTTCATCCAATCTTGAGCAAGTCTTCTAGCATGCACTCCTTCTTCATCCTGTTCATCGTCACACCATGTACCATTCATGTATTTGCTTCTACAATCACTCATGATGAGACGACATCAAATCCAGAAATCTCATAATCTACCATGATGCATTGTTTTATGTGATCAGTTCGAGTGACCAGGAGGAAGGACAAGGTACTGAGACTGCACAAAGAACAACTCATGTCGGGATGCGGGACTACGAGGAACTTTCAGGAAAAACTACACAGAGGTCACTGGGATGCTGATTTGGGTAGTTTAGGACAACAGTGACATCTGCGGGAGAGGGCTTAGATGGGAGGCAAAATTGCGCAGTTTTTTTCGAGGAGGTAGTGCGGGCAGCACAAACCACTGGCAGTGAAAATTGCACAGTTTTCTAGAGGACGTCGGGATCAGGCTACAGGAGCTACTGGCCAAAACTACACAGTTATGGGAGACAGTCAAGGCAGGACATGACTACACAGTTTTCGGGCTTAGTGGAGTTTTGGGAAGTGGGAGGACTATTAATGAAAACTACGTAGTTTTCAGCAGGAGAGGAGAGTAGATCAGCGGGGGGACTGCCTAGACAAACTACACAATTTCCTGAGACACTGCAGTGACAGGCATCAGAGGCCTATATCTCATGTCTGCACAATTTTTGCAAGCAGTGCAGGGAGGAAGGCTAGACAGCTACTGTGTAGTTTTGGGGATGAGTGCAGTCGTGGGTCACAACTCAAGTTAGATCTTCTGATTGACCAAAGGGAGGCTTGGTGGATGGCCTTGCAGGAAGCGCACACTATAATGACTTCTTGGACAACTTTTGCACAATTCTGGGAGACAGTTAGTTGGCACATTTCCAGAATTGTGCAGTGCAGGCTGCCCAGGAGGATAGCCTTAAGCTCTACATAGCTATGGGCAACAATGCAGGGTCACTAAGGGCTGAGACTGCGTAGTGCAACTCAATGGAGATCTGGTTGATGGAAGGTTGTCAGGTCTACAATTTTTCGAGAAAAATTGTTAAGTGTGTGAGTGAGCGAAATCATGTATATATGACCTTGTGAACACACACTTAGCATGACTCAATGACAAGACACCTCAAACCAACAAGACAACATGTGCTCAGTGCAACCGTCTGAAGGTGAGAGTGACAAGTGCAACACCTAAGATGGGTCATTGAATGATCGTGATGACACTTGCGCGATAGTATTTACAACTTTGTGTGTGAGTACGATGGGCGTTTACATAGTCGGAACAACTCATGCAGAAAAAGACAAACCTTCGATATCACCTGAAGAAGGTCACAAGAATGACATAACAATTAGCATGTCAAAGATGATAGTTGATCAAACAAGTGAAAAAGAAGTAAGACATGTAGAGGAAACACATGAAATGACTTTTGTGTTTGCACACATGCATGTTACTAAAGACAGGATGATATGACAATGACAAGCAGTACTACAAATTCAACTAATAGATGTACTTCGAAAGGTGTTCTTACTTACCATACTTACCCTCAAGATGATCATGCATCTGACGGAGTTTGCATGTGGTCCTAAGCTTTTGCCATCACTTAGTCTCTTGGTCCTTCTCCTCAACTCCTTGGGAGCGATCTTAGCTTGTCACCTTTTCCTGTAGCCACTGAAAGATAGATCAACGCAGTTTCAGCAGGCAATCACTGTTGCCAGAAAGAGGCCTTAGGAGGCCCATTTGCACAGTTTTTGCATGCAAGACAAATAGGACAGCTTGGACAACACTACATAGTTTTGAGGCACGTGACACTATTGCAGGATGGGTCCTGGGAGGACACCTCTGCACAATTTCTGAGTGTGATGTAGCTTGGGCAGCTGAGAGGCAATACTAGGCAGTTTCTGGATGCAAGGAACCTGTTGCGGGATGGGTTCCAGGAGGACACATCTGCGTAGTTTTAGGTTGCAGGGCAGACTCAACAACTGAGGGACAATATTGCACGATTTTTTTTTACATTGGGTTTTGGCTGGGGGGAGGACATTGGAGGAAACCACTGCACAGTTTTGGAT
Organism: Pinus taeda; assembly: GCA_000404065.3. Lineage (NCBI taxonomy): Eukaryota > Viridiplantae > Streptophyta > Pinopsida > Pinales > Pinaceae > Pinus > Pinus taeda. The sequence goes on from APFE030333422.1 coordinate 9,677, forward strand.
GCCAAGGGAGGCTAGGGTCTGTATGCACTGCGCAGTTCCAGTAGGCAAGGGAAAAAGCTTGAGGGTTGCAAAAGAAAAGTGCACAGTTCTCGGAAGCTAGATGAGGATAGATTGCTCGGGAAATTGGCTAAGTGTGAGACCAGAGGACATATGTAAACAATGATAAGACTCAACTATGATCACACACGAACACTTATTGATGCAACAACCTTCACAACAAGGGTGCGTGAAGTGAGTGTGAAACATGTCTATGTAATGAAAACAACTCATATGCATAAGATTTCCCTTGAAGAAAAAACACATTCCCTTTGCATGACAAACAATAATCCTTGTGCCCAAAGATGACACATGTTGCATAAAGATGACAACATGAACAACTCTTGAGATCAAGGAGGGGAGCTTGAGATCATCAACTTACCAACAAGTGACCAAGGAATGATCGATCGCAGGATCATAGTGTCATTTCCATTAGCATGTGAGGAGTTAGGCCGCTGAGGTCTACCAAGGCGGATGAGGAGATGTAGCTCACACCATGGTGGGTTCATTCGCAAAGTGGTGGATGCATTGGCACATTTGGGATGCCAAATGGTATAGGGTGGTATGACAGTGAGCATTGGTGCCGAATGGCACACAAAGTTGTGCCACGGAGTGCAGTGCTACACAAAGGAGTGTAGGGGTACATGTTTGTGTGCAACAAAGTACGATGATGCACAATTGGTTGTTGGATCGTTGCCTCTAGAGAGATCTCTTGGCAGGGGCATCACGCACAACATTGGGTTTGCCACACTTAGGTTTGGAGAGCGATTTGGTCACAGGGTTGACTGTGAGCTTCCATATGGGTTCTTGGATATACCCATTGGAGCACACACATCTATCACTCTTCATCATTGCACATTGACATAAGGGACTTGGATATTGTCGCTTGATGCTCTCATCACAAGAAAAAAGACCTAGGAGGTTCATCTAGGGGAGTTGGATGGGGCAAAATGCATCGGGAGAGAGACTTTCTAGTTGTGCCATATGGTCATGGTGAGAGTTGTAAGACGTAGACTTAGGGATGGGTCATTCTTCTAGAAAGCTAGCACGTGCTTCACCCTTGATGCAGGTGCATAGGTCAACCACAAAATTTGATGCATTATGGGCAAGACCTTACTAATGTGATGGGATGGTCACATGGTAATGTTGGTAGGAAAAAAAAATTAAATGTTTTTTTAAGAAATTCTTAGTATTTAATTCTGAAGTAGGTTTTGATTTTATTTTTTAGTAATAAGATGGAGGATTTACTTATCTTGATAAGTTATTTTATGTTGTAAATATAGTTTGTGGTTTCCCTTATTTTGTGGAGAAGGGGAATCAATTGACATTCATGAATCTTGGTTGTAATGATCAATTTTTTTCCTTTGGAATAAAGAGAAAAGTGTTGGGAAGTTCTCGAGAGGGCAAAAAAAAAAGGAACTCATTGTTTTCTGTTTAACTATAGTTTTGGAGTTTGCAAACACGCATGTAATTTCCAATCTATGTGAACCAGAAGGTATTTTATGTGTGAATGGTGTAAATGGGAGTGTAAGTTTGTGGGATGATTAAATGGTTTGAGATTAAATTGTAACCCTGCAATTAACTTAATTTGATTTATGCGTGCCAACTCATAGTTTCATTTGTGTGCACTTTATCATTTAATATTGGTCATTGTATGAAAACCTGTAGCTTGTTGAACTTATT
>APFE030333431.1:8486-30331 GCA_000404065.3 Pinus taeda
TCGTCACCCCTGCCTATAGTGTGTGGAGATACTCATTGGGGAGTGCAATGAGGTTGAGAACGATGTTCTTTAGAGAACTCACAATGACCTTGTTATCAGCCACCTCCGTGCTCAGTGATCCTTCTAGTAGCACGAATACCTGGAGATCCAGTGATCAGACCATCTTTGTGGCCTAACATGTCCCTAGTGCCAAGCTCATTGGTGCAGCACTTACCTGCCCGATGCTTACCTAGATCCTACTGGTCTAGATCTGCAGTTCATGTAGATCCTTTTGAATGATACTTAGCACCTGATGTTCTTGTTGCTTGAACTGGTGGATCAGTTCCATTGTAGTATCGTGCACCTTATCTCTAATCTCATCAAGGTTGCCTTCTGTTAGAGTGATTGGATCGAGTGATGGGTTTGATGCTTTCGATTTCTTTGGGGGCCTTCTTTCTGTTGATCCTTGTAACTTTTAATCTAAAAGGGAGTTTTCTACTCCTCCTAATCGCCACCACCTTGCTCTGACTTCTCCTCTTCCTCTATTTCGGACGAAGGGGACTTACCACTCCACTTGGAGATGCGCTCTTCTTGTTTGGCTTGCTTATTCGCGGCGCGCTCCTCTTCCACCTAGGCCTTCTCCTCGACCTCTTTTATGCACTTCTCAGCCAACTGTTGTACCTTCTGCTTTGTTGCTTCCTTCTTTTTATTCTCGACAAATTTTCCGGTGCCTGTGGCTAGGTCGGATGGAGTATTCCATTTTGCCGGCCAGCGCTTGATAGTTTACTGGATACCGTCATTCGTGGCCAAGTAAGGCATATCAAACCATTATTGTTGTGGATCCTTCCATGCCCTGATGTACACATTGTAGAAGTCTGCCCTGATGTACACATTGTAGAAGTCTGCTTTAAGCTCTGCGTATTTTGATAATTGTTCAAAGAAATTTGGTAACAACTGTGGCTTCTAGTTGATGGCCATGCACAAGCTCCCTCCATCAGCACCCAAAATACTTTGGTCTATGTGACACGCTTTGCATCCTTTTTTACCCAGAGGGATGTAAACTGTGCAACCTCTGGAAATCCCTTTTCCATTGGGGGGAACTGACTATCCTCTGGCAGATCCCAAGCAGCGAACATAATGGAGAGAAAAAACCACGCATAATGGAATGTTTTTCTCTTGTCCTGAGCCTCGCAACAGTTTGCAAATTATTGACATCTGCCTTGTTATCGTCACACCCCTGCCTATAGTGTGTGGAGATACTCATTGGGGAGTGCAATGAGGTTGAGAACGATGTTCTTTAGAGAACTCACAATGACCTTGTTATCAGCCACCTCCGTGCTCAGTGATCCTTCTAGTAGCACGAATACCTGGAGATCCAGTGATCAGACCATCTTTGTGGCCTAACATGTCCCTAGTGCCAAGCTCATTGGTGCAGCACTTACCTGCCCGATGCTTACCTAGATCCTACTGGTCTAGATCTGCAGTTCATGTAGATCCTTTTGAATGATACTTAGCACCTGATGTTCTTGTTGCTTGAACTGGTGGATCAGTTCCATTGTAGTATCGTGCACCTTATCTCTAATCTCATCAAGGTTGCCTTCTGTTAGAGTGATTGGATCGAGTGATGGGTTTGATGCTTTCGATTTCTTTGGGGGCCTTCTTTCTGTTGATCCTTGTAACTTTTAATCTAAAAGGGAGTTTTCTACTCCTCCTAATCGCCACCACCTTGCTCTGACTTCTCCTCTTCCTCTATTTCGGACGAAGGGGACTTACCACTCCACTTGGAGATGCGCTCTTCTTGTTTGGCTTGCTTATTCGCGGCGCGCTCCTCTTCCACCTAGGCCTTCTCCTCGACCTCTTTTATGCACTTCTCAGCCAACTGTTGTACCTTCTGCTTTGTTGCTTCCTTCTTTTTATTCTCGACAAATTTTCCGGTGCCTGTGGCTAGGTCGGATGGAGTATTCCATTTTGCCGGCCAGCGCTTGATAGTTTACTGGATACCGTCATTCGTGGCCAAGTAAGGCATATCAAACCATTATTGTTGTGGATCCTTCCATGCCCTGATGTACACATTGTAGAAGTCTGCCCTGATGTACACATTGTAGAAGTCTGCTTTAAGCTCTGCGTATTTTGATAATTGTTCAAAGAAATTTGGTAACAACTGTGGCTTCTAGTTGATGGCCATGCACAAGCTCCCTCCATCAGCACCCAAAATACTTTGGTCTATGTGACACGCTTTGCATCCTTTTTTACCCAGAGGGATGTAAACTGTGCAACCTCTGGAAATCCCTTTTCCATTGGGGGGAACTGACTATCCTCTGGCAGATCCCAAGCAGCGAACATAATGGAGAGAAAAAACCACGCATAATGGAATGTTTTTCTCTTGTCCTGAGCCTCGCAACAGTTTGCAAATTATTGACATCTGCCTTGTTATTGACATTTGCCTTGTGTTATTTTGCAAATTATGTGCCAATGTCTTCCTTGTCATCTCAGGAATAATATCTTAGTTTACTTCTCCTAGAGCAGACCCTTTTTTACTTATGTTTTTTGGGTCATCACGGTACAGCAGTTGTTCCACTGTGAAGATGGCCAAGATTGAACTAGCCCTAGCGAAGTCTTCGCTCTGTCTCTATGTTGCACTCACGACAAGCTACTTTTGGCAAGTTTTTTAAACAACTCGTTGAATCTTCGAAGCGTAACAGCTTCATGGGTAGTCATAGGGTTTCTTGTTGGATCATATGAGCTCACCTCTCTCCATTGGGATGGTTGTTCCACCTTTTGTGCAACCTCTCAAAGACATAAGCTCTTTCTCTCATCTTTTATGGAATCTCCTCCTCCTATAAATACTTCCTCCATGACTGAGATTAGCTAGCCTCAAAGTCCAAGAATTCAATAGTAAGAGTAGAGAGTTTTTGCTAGAGTGTGGAAGTAGCCTCTCATGAAACATAGCTTGGGATGGTTTTGAGTGGAGTTAACTTGATTGTAAAAGTATTCTAGCATTAGCCTTTGGGTGGGAGAGAGAGTTTTTCATCTTTTGGGAGACAGTATATGAGTGAATGCTTCTGGGGACATGCTGATAGGACCCTTCAAGGAGGCTTACGACATCAAGGCTTGGTTGTAATTTCTACTTTGATTTATATTAATACAAATAAACAACTTATTTCTTATATCGTATGTCTAAATGTGTAATGATAGCTTGAAGCTCCTCGACTCTTTAAGTAGATATTTTTTGTCGTACTCTATTATATTTGTGGTTGTGTTCTGTATGTTGATTTTAGGTACAAGTGACTAGAAGAATGAAAGATGGAGCAACACAACAGGAACTCCATCGAATGACGGTTTGAAGGTAATCCTTCATGGCATCAACTTTCTAAGAAAATTTGCTTTGGTATTGTCTTTGTTGTGACTAGACCCACTCTAGGGTAGAGGGGTCGCCTCTGTCCGCAGAGGGAACTTGCCTGTGTCACAAGTTGGCGACCATACTGGGGAGCCTTTGTCTTTTGTCTTTTGATTTAATTTAAGTTTGTTTAACTTATTTATTGTCTCCTTTACATTTGGGATGAATTCTTCATGTTATGGGTTGTTTTGACTACTCCTGGTAGTCTTCCCTTTGTCATGAGTGATAGGTTTGGCCTTCCTTCAGCTTGATTTTGATTTTTTTTCTTTGAATTAGGGTCGTCACAATTTATTTTATGATACTCACGAAGATAGTTGTGCCTGTGCTATCTGCTTAGTTGCGTCTTCTGCAGTTTGGCATGATTAAATACCCTCATAGTCGTGAAGAGCTTTAAAATCGGCTCGGCGCTGTTAACTGGTGTACTTTGGCGAAGATGTCACAAAAGTTGCTAGTTAGGGAGGTGTGATGCTTTATTGTCACTCATGTTGTCAGTTTTATGCTCACGAAGATTCTTGTAGGTTTCAATTTTGAATTTTTGCTTGCTGATTGGCCAATGTGTCTTATCCTGTTGAGCTTCTCTTCTACCTTTTACTGTGTGTCAAATTGTTGATTGCTAGAATATCTGATCTCGGGTTTCATTCCCTTCAAAGTTCTCCTTTTAAACTGTGTGAATTTTTTACCTTAGGGTTTCTTGAAACATTAGTTTTTCTTGGGTTTCTTGTTTGTTTGATTTTTGGGTTTTGTTTCGCACGATCCCTTGCTTTGCTTGAGGCTTCTCTTTATTAATTGTTTTTTCATCTTCCTGATTGGCATGTGACGTTTGGTTACCAAAGCTTTCAAGGCTTGTTTGTTTGGTTTCCTTCCTTCACTTTTCATAAATCACATTGCTTCCCGGTCAGTGAGAAAAGCTTTCCAGTTTTGCAAAAAGAAACATCTCCTTGGTTTTGAGTCTTTGATTCGTTTTAGAGTAAAATATTTCTTTTCATTCATTGAGTGATTTCATTCAAAAAAGGCTTAAAACTAGTATGTTTTTGAGTTTTTCATTTGGTTTCTTGTCATTTATTTGAAAAATCAAAATATTGCATTCATCATGTGTTAGGAAATACGAGCAATATTTTGCATTAGTAAGTCCTTGCATTTAAAAATTGAAAAGCGAAGGATGTGTTGTTCATTTTCTTAATTAGATTGCTTACAAGTTAATGAAATATAGAAGCATAACTCTTTCCTCTTGATTGGTTTGCTTGAGAAATGATGAAAAGTACCATTCTTGCATTTGCTTGCTTGTTGCTTCGATTACTTTGAAATGAACCTCTCACTTTTATTTAGTTAGTTGTTCATCGAAAATAAATGGTTTCTTTTCTCATATAGTTGCATTGCAGGAGTTTTTCAAGATACATTCGGTAGGGCCTTGAAACTGAAATTTAATTCAAGATAAACTATTAAAATTTATTGAATTAACCTAAGGAAGCATTGAAACTTAACTTTCACATCTATAGGTCTAGGCTAGAGACGTGTTTCGGCATCGTTAAACTTAGTGGTTGTTGTTTTCACTAAGGTTGGGTGATTCCTCATTTTGTGATTCGATAAGTGATAGTATGGACTTGTGCTCCCTGTACCATCACGTATATGATGGGAGACCCCACTAGGTTGCAATCCTGTTATCCATAGGTAGCCGAGTCAGCCACCTTGCAAACATGATACACCAAACACAACATTCGGGGAAATTTTCTACTCGTACTTCTTGGTTCGCCGAGAGGTATTCTGCAGTTCACATTGTCTGGTAGACCTTTTTCCTAGAGTTCCAGAGCAATCACTTCCATTCCTTTTCAACTCTTTAAAAGTGAAAGGATCATCTGAGCACTTTTCCTTTCGAGCTCATTTCCAATCGAAAATGATAGAGTCACCTTTTTTCCTTTTCTCGACTCAAAACATGAAAAGGAAAAGTTTTGTTTCAGTGTCCTAAAATTAACTTCCCACGAAATATTCCTGGTAAAAGTTGACTTCCTTAGTAATTATTTAGAGTCGATTCCAATGGTAGCATTTCCAAATTCTACCAGTCAAGGGTTCCCCTTGGAAGGGAATCCTGGTCATTTTCCTTCCTTTCGAAATGTTGGTGCTCCCTATATGGCAACGTTGTCCCTCCCTGGGTTAACCATTGGTTTACCTGTCTGGTTATTTTCGACCTCAGTGGTCCCGAGTGTCTCAACTCCTGTCCTGCCATCTCCTTCATTTTAATCACAGCATGATGATTCTACAGTTGACCCCTCCCCTTCTTCCCCTATTTTTTCACCTTCCTCATCTACTTTGCCTAGTGAAACTTTCAAATCTAATAACTAGGGGGCTAAGAAGAAGAAGAAGAAGTCATCTAAGCGAGGGGTTGACCATGCAGTTGTTACTCCAAATGCACCTCCTATTAGAAAACCTTCTGATCCTCCATGGAAGGTCAAATTACCTTGCAGATTATGTAAGGGTGACCATCTCCTCTGAGACTGCCCTAGCATTCCCAGATTCTTGCAAGTATGGTCTCAAAATCTGAATCGACCATACCCATCAAACTCTGGAGATCATGTTGATGTTGCACTCTTGGCTAGCGATGGTAAGAAGAAAGGGAAGATTAGGTTTCCCTGTAGGTTATGTGAAGGAGAGCATCTTCTTCACCTTTGTCCTCTTATGGATAAAGCTTCCAAAATTTTGGAAAACCTTGCAGTTCCTCAACCCCAACTTCTTGTTGGTTATCAGAGGCTTTCTTCTAACCCTCCCCCGATTGGTAAAGAGATTGACTTGGATTCATCTCTTTCCCATCCTACTCTTCTTCATCCTGACTGTGTTATGTCTGTTCCCGACCAACCATTGGTTGAAAAGAGTGTCAGCTTGGTTTCACCACCATTTGCTCACTCTGTTTTGGAAGAGAGTGGTGATCATACTGCTCATGTTCTTCTCGTCTCCTCAAATTTTCATGAATCGAAGAGTGACCCTCCCATCCCAGCTATTCAAGAGAGTCCCTCTTCTATTCCTACGGAGCATGGGGGCAATCATATGATACCCCCACCAAGTAGTTATGTTGTTTCTTTCGATTGGAGTCACATGATTTCTTTCCGCCTCCCATCTTATGTGCCTTTCCAAATCATAGTACAAGCCTTTAATACGGTAGTACCTGGAACTCATATTAGCATCATGTCTTCTTCTACTTGGCAAGCTTTGGGCTCCCCACACCTTGTGCATGTCACCCAGAATCTGTTGGCTTTCAACGGAGGAACCAGTCCACCCTTAGGGATCCTTCTGAAGTTCCCTATTACTTTGGGAGGAAAGATCGTCTATATAGATATGATGGTAGTCCAAGGTCCACTAGATTTTAATCTTCTCCTTGGATGCAACTATGTTTATGTCATGGGAGCTCTTGTTTCTTCACTTTTTCGTGTGGTTTGTTTTCCGCACGAAGGGAGAATTGTGACTATTGATCAATTATCGTTCATTGGTCACCAGACACCTCTCTTGCAACCATCGTCCCCTATCGGCTCTTGTTTGCAAGCATTACCTTCCCTTCCATAGGTCAATTATGTGGCTACCCATTCCGTCTCTGCATCCACTGATGATCACGTAGATGGTATAGTACATTATGTACTTGGGACATTGGAACCCAATCTATCATTGGTACCCAATAACATGTATTCCTCCCAGAGCTTGGTCCTTTTGTCTAGTGAAGACCTCTTGGGAACCATGTTCTCATATGGTCCATGAACAGTTTCAATGAGGATGGTTCCTTTTCTTGTGTCAACCTCATTAAAAAATGAAACAAGTGATGAGGAGAGTTCCTTGTCTTGTGTCAATCTTGTTAAAAAATTAAATAAAGGGTGTGAGCATAGTTTTTGTCTTGTGTCAACCTCATTAAAAAATGAAACAAGGGTCCTGAGCATAGTTCCTTGTCTTATGTCAAGCTCGTTAAAAAATGAAACAAGGGTTACGAGGATAGTTCTTTTATTGTGTCAACCTCATTAAAAAATGAAACAACTCCCTTTTCCAAATCGAGTCTTTGATTAAGATCTCGTAAAATCCCAGTCAAGTCTTTCCAAGATCTCTCCAGTGAACCTTCATTCCATCCACGTATTTGAATGAAATGAAGCTCGGGGGGCATGTACCTTGATCTGAATCATTATGATGGGGGCATGCGAACTTATAGCAAGTGTATTTTTTCATTTCAAGCTTGTGTAAACATGAAACTGAATCCAAGCATAGTTCTCCATGGTTCAAGCTTGTGTAAAAATGAACCTACACCTGATTTACATTTTGTGATTACCATTTTAATCAGCTAATTTTTGCTAGATGAGTCTTGGTTGTTTCATTCCATCAACACCATTTCTTTGGTCGATCATATTCTTTCACTTGGTTGTTTTTCCTTTCTTGAGGGACCGCAGTGATGAGTGGTTTTATTATCCAGCCTCTTGCCCATTACATGTTTTGACCAACTCCACCATTGCTGAAACCAGTTGCTACCTTTTATACAACTCATTCCTCTAGGACGAGTCACCTTTAAGCTCTTTTCTAACTCATAAAAGATAAAAAGATTCCCGAGTATTTTTCCTTTTTGACTTGTCAAAGAGAAGGAAAATGGGAGGTTTTCTTTCAACTCTTTTCTGACCCTTTCTAAATGAAAATATTGCCAAGATCTTGTCGCTTTGAACTCGTTAAAGGTTGTGAAGTGTCATCTAGCCAGTATAAGTTTACCCCTTTTATGGACTGGGATGGATTATTTATGAAAAAGGTATATGTTGATCTATCATGGTCAATAGGTTACCTTGAGTATTGTTTTCTACCTTTTCGGATTCGAGGGACAAATTTACGAAAAGGGACCTTTGGATTTTTCTTTTCCGTGTCTTTTTCAAACTCTTTAAATATGAAAAAGACTACAAATTTTTCCTATGTCAGACTTGTTCAACCCTTAAAACTTACTAGGTCGGATTTGTCCGAAGGACAAACTTACATTACAAGCATATGCTATCCCCTTCAAGATTGTGTTTCAAAAATAATTGGGGTACTCGCTAGAAATGATGGGGGAAAATTTGGAAGTATTCTATTGATTATTATGGCAACTTGTCACTCTTGAACATCGACACTCTTTCTGCTTCGTGTCGGGTTGGGATATCCTCACTTTTATCGTTGGCCTTCTAGGTTTTGGTTTATCCATTTTGTCTCATTCCATCTGATCCTTGCTGCATCATCATGATCTTTGATCCCTTGGTACCAAAATTTTTCCAAACTCCAAAGTTGTGTCGCCAATATGTTCAAGAGCTTAATCCTTCTGCAGTTTGTATCCTTACCCACCTTCCTCTGAATCTCTGTCTCATCCACATTCATCTTGTTCCTTTGTCTCGTGTCAATGATGTAGGAAACATTATGGCCCTCCATTGACCGAACGCTTCCTGTCGACTTCAGCTCATTATCCGCGAAGTTGATCTAGAGAATCCTTTCTGGCACCTTGGAGCTTGCATGCCTTAATGGCAAGTTCTTCACACTTGATGACATGATTTCATCATTGTACTTTGATCAAGTGATTTCACAAGTGTTAGACTTCAAATCATTCTTCACACTTTGTGGATTGTACTAGCAGTACCTTGAGAACCATTGACATTACTGGTGGTCTCTCTCGCGCTTGTTAATGGTTTACATCATTGATCGATAATCAAGCGATTTTCTAGTATGCTCGACTTTAGTGCATCTATTCTCATATTAGAATTTGTACCATGATTAGGTTGGGCTTCAAGACCCTGGGCTCAAATTACATAAGTCCAGGTTGCGTGGATTGGTTTATGATTGTATACATAACTCTTTTGATTGGATGGTTGTGTCCATACCACAAGTCATTTATGTTTATCTTATGGATGGTTTTGCCCATGCCTTATGCACATGTATTTCCTTTCATTGTGTACTCATGTATTAGAGTTATCAGTTGTACTTGTGTTGCAAGTTCTCCATGATGGTGTTTTGTTTCAGTTATGTAATTTTAAAGCATTTCACCCCTCCCACTCTCTCGCCTTCATGATTTAGGGGGCATCTGTTACACAGTAATTTGTCACTGACCCCACATTCCGTGATTTCAGACACTATCGATCTGTGTTATTGACATCTGCCTTGTGTCCTGTTGCAAATTATGTGTCAATGTCTTCCTTGTCATCTTAGGAAGAATGTCTTAGTTTACTTCTCCTGGATCAGACCCTTTTTTACTTATGTTTTTTGGGTCGTTGCGAGATAGCAGTTGTTCCACCCACGAAGATGGCCAAGATTTCGCTAGCCCTAGAGAAGTCTTCAATCTGTCTCTGTGTTGTACTCACGACGACCTATTTTGGCAAGTTTTTTAAACAACTCATCGAAGCTTCAAAATGTAATAGCTTCATGGATGGTCCTAGGGTTGGTTGTTGGATCAGATGAGCTCGCCTCTCTCCTTTGGGATGGTTGTTCCACCTTTTGTGCAACCTCTCAAAGAGATAAGCTATTTCTCCCATCTTTTATGGAAGCTCCTCCTCCTATAAATACTTGCTCCATGACTGAGATCAACTAGCTTCAGAGTCCAAGAATTCAATAGTAAGAGTAGAGAGTTTTTGCTAGAGTGTGGAAGTAGCCTCTCACGTAACTTAGCTTGGGATGGTTTTGAGTGGAGTTAACTTTGTGTGGGACAGAGAGTTGTTAATCTTTTGGGAGACAGTATACGAGTGAATTTTTGTGGGGACATGCTGATAGGACCCTTCAAGGAGGCTTACGATGCCAAGGCTTGGTTGTTCAGATATAGGCAAGTTCCCTCTACTGACAGAGGCAACCTCTCTAGCCCTAAAGTAGGTCTAGTCACAGCAAAGACAATACCAAAGAAAAATTCCTTAGAAAGTTGATGCCATGAAGGCTTACCTTCAAACTATTGTTCAATGGAGTTCCTATTGTGTTGCTCCAACTTTCGTTCTTCTAGTCACTTGTACCTAAAATCAACATACAGAACACAACCATGAACATAATAGAGTATGACAAAAACTATCTACTTAAAGAGTCAAGGAGCTTCAAGCTATCATTACACATTTAGACATACGATATAGGAAATAAGATGTTAATTTGTATTAATATAAATCAAAGTAGAACTTACAACCAAGCGTTGACATCGTAAGCCTCCTTGAAGGGTCCTGTCAGCATGTCCCCACAAGGATTCACTCGTATATTGTCTCCCAAATGATGAACAACTCTCTCTCCCACCCAAAGGCTAATGCTATAATAAATTTACAATCAAGTTAACTCCACTCAAAACCATCCCAAGCTAAGTTACGTGAGAGGCTACTTCCACACTCTAGCAAAAATTATCTACTCTTACTATTGAATTCTTGGACTCTAAAGCTAGCTGATCTCAGTCATGGAGGAAGTATTTATAGGAGGAGGGTCTTCCATAAAACATGGGAGAAAGAGATTATCTATTTGAGAGGTTGCACAAAAGGTGTAACAACCATTGCAAAGGAGAGAGGTGAGCCCATCTAATCCAATAACCAACCCCAGTACCGCCCATGAAGCTGTTACACTTCGAAGCTTTGACGAGTTGTTTTAAAAACTTTCCAAAAGTAGCTCGTCGTGAGTGCAACATAGAGATAGAGTGAAGACTTCTCTAGGGCTAGTGCAATCTTGGCCATCTTTGCGGGTGGAACAACTACTATCTCGCGACGACCCAAAAAACATAAGTAAAAAAGGGTCTGCTCTAGGAGAAGTAAACTGAGATATTCTTTCGAGATGACAAGGAAGACATTGACACATAATTTGCAACATGACACAAGGCAGTTGTCAATAACATGTACCGGCAGTGCCTAGAATTAGGGAATGCGGGGTCGGTGACAAATTATTGTGTAACAGATGCCCGCTAAAGCATGAAGGCCAAGAGAGTGGGAGGGGTGAAATGCTTTACGAATCCATAACTAAAATAGAACACTATCATGGAGAACCAGCAATGCAAGTACAACTAATATCTCTCATACATGAGTACATAGTGAAAGGAAATACATATGCATAAGGCATGGGTGCAACCATCCATAAGATAAACATAAATGACCTGTGGTATGGACGCATCCATCCAATCAAAAGCACCATATGAAATATTCAGGTATGGTTGCAGCCATCTGATCAAAAGAGTCATGTATACAATCATAAACCAATCCACACAACTTTGACTTGTGTAATATGAGCCCAGGGTCTTGAAGCCAAAACTAATCATGGTACAAATTCTAATATGCAAATAGATGCACTGAATTTGAGCATACTAGAAAATTGCTTGATTACCGATCAATGATGTAAACCATTAACAAGCGCGAGAGAGACCACTAGTAATGTCAATGGTTCTCAAGGTACAAAGCCTTGATGTCGTAAGCCTCCTTGAAGGGTCTTGTTAGCATTTACCCACAAGCATTCACTCATATATTATCTCCCAAAAGATGAACAACTCTCTCTCCCACCCTCATCGAGGCTTGGCGACAAATCTCCAAGGATTTCACTCTTAAATTCAGCCTTAAATGTCGGCTCCCTGCTCCTGTTAACCGTCGTCTCGTTGTCAAATCATGAACAGTGGCTGTAACGTTCACTTTCTAGATGTGTTGCACAGTACCTCCCTCTGTAGCGCAGATCCCTTCTTACCTCTTCTGGTACTATCGCACCGCCCTTTTTCGTGCAGCCCCCCTGTCGCGTAGCTCTATGACCCAAGCAGTGTAGTTTATAGTCTTGCGCTCCCTTGCAGCTGCCTAGAGCGCTAAGACTATGATATCATCATGTAGTAATTGGACCAAATCCCACATGCATGGCTTCAAACGACTTCCATTTACCCTTCCTAGAAATGTATATCCATTCAACTTCTCGAGCTAAACTGCTCCACCATCTGTAATTTCTTTGATGACATATGGTCCCAACCAGTGCATCTAAAACTTCCCTGGAAACTCAGCAAACTTACGTCATATAATAAAACCAAATCATTTACCTTGAAGGTGCACAGTTTGATGTAACAATCCTACCAAGCTTTTTCACGTTCCTTCTGAACCTGCTGATGGAATCAAGCCATAAATCTATCTTCCTCAAGCTCCATTTGTTGCACAAGTCATTCTTCTAAGGCTCCGCATTCCGCCATTCCTGTGAAAGCCGCTATGTTTAAGCTAGGCACAATGTACTCCATAGGCATCACAGCTTCTACGCCATAAACCAACCTAAAAGGTGTTTGACCAGTAAGCTTTTTACAAGTAGTTCTATAATCCCATAACATTGTCGGTACATGCACATCCCAATCATTTTGTTGCACATTGCAAACCTTTGTCAACGCATTCTCTAATATCTTATTAAAATCTCAACCATTCCATTGGCTTGAGGATGATATGGTGTACTCTTCTGATGGTAAACTTGGAACTCTTCTGTCAGCGCGCTGAACATTTCATTAATAAATTGCATACCGCAATCACTCATCAAAACCTTCAGGAAACTGAACTTGGTCAACACATATTCAAACAAAAAATTTGTTGTTGTTTCCCCTGTATAGTCTTTCACAGGCTATGCCTCCGCCCATCTGGTCAAATATTTGGTCGCGGTGATGATATACCGCACACCTGTCTTCTTGCCTGGGGATTGAATAGGTCCTACAAAGTCAATTTCCCATTTCTCAAATGGCTACAATGACACCTGTGTATTCAAAGGTAGCTCAACCCTCCGCAATGGCCTACCTATTCTCTAACATGTATCGCATGCCCTACAATATTCTTTAGTCTTTATGCAGCGTCGGCCACCACAACCCAATGCGTAAAATCTTCTACGTTGTTGCTTATCCTGCATAATTCCCTCCCAAAAATCCTCCATGAGCTTCAGCGAGGATACTAGTTCATTCAAAATCAGGCACATCTTGTCGAAGTATCTCATCTAATCCCAGTTTATACAAATGGCCTGCAATGGCTGAGAATTTTGTTGCGTGCACCACTAATTATTTCTTTTGTTGACTAGTATATCCCTCTGGAGCCATCCCTATAGTCAAGAAGTGGATAATATCCACGAAGTGATTATCTGCTATGTGCACCATGAAAAGTTGCATGTCAGGCAACCCTTCCTCCAAATTGGTAGGCTCCTCTCATGTTTCAATGCGCAACAAGTTGTCTAGTCCCACGTTCAATCTTTCTGGCGTCATAATTACTTCAAAATCATATTCTTGAAACAACAACATCCATTTGCATATTTTCTCCCCCAACACAGGCTTATTGACTAGATACTTCAATGCAGAATGGTCTGTGTACATCTTGAAATTTCTACCTAGCAGGTAATGTCTGAATTTCTGGAGCACATACACCATATCCAACCCTTCACACTCTATCGTCGAATAATACTTTTCATCTTTTAACAACTTCATGCTTGCAAACATTATAGGATGATCCATATCCCCTTCATCAACCTACATTAGTAATTCTCCTAGCGCAGTACACGAGGCATCAAAATGCATGTGGAATTCCTTCTTCCAATCCAAGAATACTAGGATCAGTGTTATGGCCATTTTTTCCTTCAATACATCCAGACTACGCTAACATTATTCATCCCAACAGAATGTAGCATCCTTCTTCAGTAGATTTTCCATAACCATGGTAATCTAGGCATAACTCTTGATGAATTTCCGATAGTATCTAGTATGACCCAGTGTTGCGTGCAGCCATTTGACACTTCTTGGCGGCTCCAAATTAACTATGACCATTATCTTAGCAGGGTCCACCCTTAGTCCTTGCTTGCACACCACATGACCAAGCAAAATTCTGAAAGGGATACAAAATAAGCATTTCTTCATGTTCATCACGATATGATACCTTCGGCATGTATCCAAAATGAAGCGTAAACTAGCTACATGGCACTTTACTAGCCCAAACATTGTCCAATCATCAAAATATACCTCCAATAACTTTTGAATAAATTATTTGAATGCCGCAATGACTACACGCGAGAAGATCGTTAACACATTCTTAAGTCCAAAAGGCATCACTGTATACTAGAAACATCCCCACTCTATCATGAAGGTGGTCTTACTCCTGTCTTTTGGCGTGATCTTAATCTAATTGTATCTAGAGAACCCATCAGTAAATGGCTAGGCTTCCTGCCCTCCAACATTATCCAGTACATCATCTATGAACAGTGTCGAAAAAGGATCATGAACGGAGGAATCGTTAAGCTTCCTAAGATCTACACAGATCCTTACTTCTCCTTTTTGTTTCTTTTCCTGGACTACCATTGGGCTCACCCAATCAAATTCCTCCATAGGTTCAATAATGCCTGCCTCAAGCATCTTAACCATTTTTAAGTGAAATTTTTCTTTAGACTTGGGATTAAAGTGATATGGCCTCTGCTTAATTGGCTTCACATCTGACTTCAAGGTAATCTTCATTACGCCCAAGTCTCCTATGATACCTTTCAGGTCTGAAAATTTTGTAGGGAACAAATCCTGATATTCGCAAAGCAACTCAATGACCTTATCTATTGTGGCATCATCCCAGTAATCCCCAATCTTCGCAAACTTCGGCTCCACTTTTGTGCTAATGTTTACTTGCCTAGCTTTCAGTGGTGTGGTGATGTCTGGATTTTCTATCTATGGTCCCTCAACTTCGCGGTGTCCTTCTGCCTCTAGAATGTTAATATTCCTTGGATCCTCATCATCTCCTTCAACAGTCATATTATAGCATTATAGCACATGGCACAACTGGGTGCTCCAATCTAGTTGAATCAATTCTAAAGGATCCTGAGATATTCTAAAGATTACTACCTTAACCTCTTGTAGCACTTCATCAATGCTTTCAAACCCATCCTCAAAGCTGAATATTAAGATATCCCACACCGCGGTGCCATGGCGGAGCTCTGTTTCTAGGTACCAATTCATAGGAATGATGTCCAATGTGAGACAGAATATATGCACCCACTATGGATGCAGCTTCATTCCATAAACCTTAGTCCACTTTACTAAATGATTGTGCAGATCATTTCTCCCATCATATTTCTCGACTAGCTGAACTTTTGGGCGACCAAACCACAATCTCATCATTCTTTGGTACTCACACCATTCTTCAAAATTGTTCTTATGTGTACCCCACCACCATGCGGGTGTAGCATGCAGTGCCAAATCCAGTGCTTGGAAGTGATGTTTCTCAAGTACTTCTCTTTCAAAGGCATCCAAGAACTTATCTACATTAATTAAACCATCATAATAACATATATTTCTTACCTCTAATGGCACACAGCGCAGCAACTTAGTCATAATATTGCAACGCAACATAGATACTTTGTGCAACCTATTCTGCCAATGCTCCAACTCTTCATTTGAATCTGATGTAAAATAACTTTCGCAGTCCCATGCAATTCATCCATTAGCTGTCTGATTAACCCAGTCTTGATCTCACACTGTTGTTTTATAGATCTAGTCCAAATCATCGTCACTTTCCTCATAATCACAGACTGGTTCAGTATAGCACGGTCCTTCTGCAGGGTCCAATGGTACTACAACTCGAGTAATTTTCTTTCAAATGATATTTTCTTCTTTTTCAAATTGATTATCCCATTCATGTCGATAGCCCAATCAATTCCCAGGAGCGCGGGGTATGGATTGTTGTCATCAACAATCTCTATCACTTCAAAATCAGCTAGCGTGCTTGCTCCTTCTATATCTACAGTCACTCCATGCAATCATCCATAGGGATAATATTCTATTGATTTTACATCCTTAATTGAATTGAATACCACTAGAGTGCGGGTCTCTCCATTGTTTCCCATGTTTGTTTATGCAAAATGTTCGCATCTGACCCTAGATCCAAAATAACCTAATCCATCTCATAGTCTCCTATTTTCACAGTGAGCCTCATTTCACGCCATCTTCTTCTCTTATGCTTACCTATCTTTCTGACTGCATGATGCCCTTCAGGAACACCTTCCTTACCATCACACTTATTTATTAGTTCTTGTATCCCTTTTATAGTCTTGTTATTCCGCAACAGCTTCATACAAGTCTCCATGAAAGTAGTAAGCATGGCGGAGTCAATTTCTTCAGAAAGCTTGTCCTGACTTCCTGAGGTAGAGGCCTCTGCGAATATTTTCTTTTCTTCCATGAATGTTTCCTTCATGCACTCTAGATCAAAACCAACCTCCTTTTCTGGAGCCTTGCAGACCCATCCACTTTTTGTCAGGTTGTTTCCCTTTATCATCTCCAGTCATCATTCCACTTTGCAATAGAATGTTCACATTGGGATCCTCCTTGTGGGGCTTGGCCCTCATCATCTGTAAATTTTGGGTAGGTTGCTGAGGTTGCGCCTTCTTCTCCTACATCTTAGCTATCAATATAGGGCATTCTTCTATCACGTGTTCAAACTAAGTACAACACCAGCATGACAGGTGTGTCTAGCTCGTATGCTCCCGTGCATAGTGTCCCAACACTCCACAATTATAGAAAATAACTTTCTCTCGATCTCTACCAAGTCCTCCTCCTCCTTGGCCTCGTCTGCGCCCTTGATATCCTCCGCGTGTTCCCCTAGCACCTTGATTCAGAGGCGGAATTTCTATTTTCATTTGATACGCGGGTGTTGTTTCCATCATCAATTCATATCTACGGAAGTTACACTCATCGTGGCCCACCGATTTACAGAAATTGCAGAATAATTTATTGCAGTGTCTGTACAAAATTTTGCAGCAAGTGACAATTGTCTATTACATGTTTTCCAGCTACCTGACAGATAGCACACCATAGTACGGGCCCTGTACTTGGTCTTGTGGTAGCCTCCTGCCTCAGGGGCATTGACCCTCCCCCTGTAATATAATTCACGAAAATAGGCTAGTGATCTTTATAATGCCCCTAGCTTTTACACTTTAGGCACCAAACTTCTTCGCGCACCTCTGGCTAAGCCAATTTTTCCTTTTTCAAGCTCTGCAACTCCAAGCAGAGGTTCTGTAACTTTGCATGGATCTATTGAACTCCCAACGACGCATTCTGGATAAGTGTCTCATGTAATCTCATTGCGATCTCTAGCACTTCAGCCTGAGTTCCTATCTTTTGTTGTGACAAAGCAATCCTTAAGTGGGGCAGGAGCACAGTTATAAACCAATTGCGGTGTTGATTATGTGTGAGATTCATGTTAGGTTCACGTATCCCACACTTCAACCTTTGATCTAGCTCCAAGGATGTTTCATTGACCCTCATCATGATTTCCTTGAACCCCACTAGTGATTGTGTTTCAGACTTAGGCCTACCAAATTTCTTATTCAGAGCAGTTTGAGTGTCTGCTAATGATGCCAACGGATTATCAATGCAGTACTTAATGTACCATGTCAACACACGATCTTGTAGAGAAGTAACAAACTATGCCTTCTTTATATGATCATATGTAATATTTTGTGTCATCCATACAGCCTTCGCAACGAACCAAAACTGATGTGGGTCCTCACTTCCCAAGCCCTTGAAAACAGGAAACTTCATGATATTTGACATGTTGAATAGTGGCGGAGGTCGTGGCAGTGTGGGTGAATGTGTATGTTGTGGAGGTGAAGGTGGAGGTGGTGTGGGTGGATGAGGTATTCACAGAAAAATTTTCCTTATCAACTATACAGCGCTTTATAGTGAGGCTTGTACCGCTCCCTCGTCGTCACTTGAAGGAGGTTCTATCAATGGGCTATATTCAGGACCTGTTCTTCCTTCATTTCTAAAACTTCGTCCACTTCTCATAGACCCAAACATCAAGGTAATGGCATAACCCACTTTTCACACAAGAGCATATTAATCCAAGTATTCAAAAATCCTAAGTACTTACCTCGCAGCCCCTTGAAGAAGCATCACTCTGCTTTGTTGTAAATGATTGAGGTATCAAGCGCGAATTCTGTCACAAATCCTCCTATGACTCGATCAAGCCAGTGGTCAACAGTGCACACGATGTTATATTTAGAAGCTTCCAACCTCCGCAATAGCTCAGGGTCCACGCTATTTAACCATCAAGACTTTGCCTTCCTTGGTCGTCTGTCAATTTAGTGATCCACTCGTATAGTTCGATCGGGAAGGTGCAAAAGAAAATTTCATGTATCTCTATGTACAGATATTTGTCCAACCACTGTTCTTTTATTAAGCACAGAATTTTGTTCTCTTTCACCACGAATTCATGGATCTTTCTATCCAACCACTTGTCAATTTCTTTTTTTGTCAAATTCTAGTGATGTGACATCACACATCTCTTTATGCAGATCTCAGTCCCTGTAACGGAACCATTTTTTGGCTTAGTGGGTCCTGACCCAGGTTCATAGTTAGTTGCGCTAAACAAATCCCTACACTATTGGCCCTTTCGGTATTAATCCGTAGAGCGTGGATTGGAGTCTCACCTGAAATAGTATGGGGGGATGTTGGAACCAAGTTTCTGCACCCAGAGATCAGCCTGATGTATTTTGTGCCCTAAATCTGCCTTTGCATAGATCAATAAGACTCTATGGATTATCGATGTAACTTCCTTTAATTAGCCTCTAGACCTCCGCGAAGGTCTATGACTAGCTTTCACAGACCCTAAATAGGTAAATTAACTACATACATGCATCAAATATTACTCTTAACCCAGTATTTACTCATATCTGCTTAACTGTTTGATAACTTTAACGTACAATGATATAACTTCGTGTAAACCCTTAATGTCAATTGCACTCACATAACAATATAGATTCAGTAATGTCGCGCATTAATACAACATTATTTCATAAACCCATCATTCATCACAACATAAAGCACATTCATACATAGCAGAAGTAAATAGGTAAAACACAAGAATTTGTGTAATAATCTCCTTTATTAATATTTAGTTCAGCTTACAGACTCAAGACTTCCTTGCACACTAAGTTGTAGGGGTCCGCGCACTCAGCTGCGAACTCTACTCTAGGCCTCACTGCACACAACTACAAAGCCTTCCTTCTTACTCTCTATGCTAATTCTCTAGACTCTTTCCATAGACCAAACTCATTACCTTTCATAGACATCCATAAGACACACCTATTTATACAATCCCATGGTCTATGGACCATGGGTAGATCTTTAAAAATCCAACCTAACTTACATAAAGAAAGGTAAAACCCTTTTTGACTCTTTAATTATCTGCGCACTCCGCGACCACAATTTGCGAAGACTTTACATTCCTTTACATAAAACTTGGGATTTTGCCCCACAATTTACCCAGGGGACCCGATCCCAACAATATTTATAGACTCCGGGTGAAACACTGGTGGTAGGAATTGAAGACTTTTTGTTAGACATTGACGAGATAATGGACTCAAGGGAGGTCATGGATGTCAGCTCATAGTAAGTCAACTGATCGATGGTAACGATCTTCCCTTCATGGGGGTAGCACATCTTTCGGAACACCGCAGATGCAATGACTGACATGGCATATGTGTAACTACGACCTAAGAGAATGTTGCAATCCAAAGGGGCATCAATGACTTCAATGTCGACAGGGACAATCTTGCTCGCAAGGGTCACTGGACAGTTGCGGTACATGCCAAGGGGTTAGGAGGAGTGGCCATCCCAATCATGCAAAGTGATGGTGGAGGGGGACAACTCAAGTGACTTAAGCTATTTCCAAACAGCAGCGGACGTCACACAGGTGGATGTGCCTTTGTCAATAATGCATCGAGAGATGATGGCATTACGAACTCTAACTGGTATCTGGAAAGCAACAAATGAAGGCAATGGGAGATGCTCTGATGTATCAATTGGAAAGACAATCAAACAATCATCAGAAGCATCTACTACACCTAAGGTAGTTAGTACATCTTTCTTTTGGGATGGGCACAATTGGAGTACTTCTAGCGTCAACATGGTAGCATGTGATTACACCAAGTTGTCTACTATACTATATGTACGGGCAGCTCTGTTAGAAGCCACATTATGATGTAATGGTCCCTTTGGGATCTTAGGAATGGCCTCAACCTTAGGTTGAGGTATCTATAAAGGACCATTTGGTGTCGTAAGAGGCTCAACAGATACTATGGTTGTGGACTCGATAGCAGAAGAAGTTGAGGGCTTGTCATATTTACACGACCGAGTTTGTAGGTTGATATTGGAGGGGTTAACCTCATCATAGTTCATCATAAGGATTTGGTATTCACCGAAACTAGAAGGTTGGCGGAGATGGGTTGCTTGACCTGGCTGAGGTTGAGCAACAACAAATCCATGCTGAAGGAAAATATTTGTGAGCACTGCCAATTGAGATGGCACAGGATTCTGAGGCGATTATTGACCTCTAGAAGTTGCTTGAGCTTCCCTCATTTGGCACATCTAGGGTAAAAGAGGACACTCATGTGTATAATGGCCATGCACACCACAACATGCACAAGGATTTTTCATATGAATAACCTTGTTCTTCTTGGGCTTGTCGCCTTGTTGTTGGTTGTTGGTGTTAGGTTGGTTCCCTTGGGGATCACTAGGCTGGTTACCTTGATTACCCTTGTTACCCTTGTTACCCTTCCCCTTATTATTTTTCTTCAAATTTTTGGGATTGGTCACACTCTGTTGCACAAACACTTGACCCTAAGGTGGCAGTGGTTGCGAGGGTTGAGGATGCATGGGAGGTTACATCACTAATGCTTGAGGGACTGAAGCACTAGGCTATGCATAAGGAGGAGCAACAGTTTGGTAGATGGGTTGGGGTCCTGGAAACATGTTTCCATCAGGAGGGGCATAAGTGTTGATACCATCAGTGGCATGAGATGCCCTCAATGCATTGGCACTTCCAGGATGAGGGAGGTCTAGAATGATGGTATATACATAACCGGATTGTGCATAAATCATATCATATCTTAGAGCAGTTTGGAGAGCTTCTTCCTCAATATGAGGAAAATGGGACACGACATATTTTCCAATGGGAGATAAAAGGCTCCTAAGAAACCAATCTAGATAAACACGGTCTTCAAAAGTATTGGCACAACATGTGCTCCTCCTTCAACACCACTCTTGAACATGGTCAGAAAGGCGAGTGGCAGAGGACTGATGGAATGTGGCCAATAGCTCTATACCAGTGTCATACCAGAGAGGTAACTGGAAATATGAAAGGAACACTTTAGCAAGTGTTGCGAAAACAGAATGAGATGCAGAGGGCTAGTCTACATACCATTTTTCAGCGTCTCCAGTGAGTGTGCATTGGAAGAGCCAAAGATGAATGGAGTCATCAGTTATGGATTTGGATGAACACCACATGTGGAAGGATCGAACATGGTTGGTAGGATCCTCTCTAGTATTACCCTCAAACTTTGTGATGTCTAAGGGAAGCTTAGTCGGTATAGAGGGACAACCAACATCATGGTGTATGGGGTCATTTATCAACTGGTTAAAATCCAGTAGACTTAACCCAGCCATAAAGGGGAACATGGGGGCTTCCAGAATGGTTCCTGTCACTGTTCTACTTGATGTGACTACTGGGATAGAACCAGAACCAACACTAGGTTG
>APFE030333434.1:9179-21964 GCA_000404065.3 Pinus taeda
ATTATTTATTATCTTTATAGATGTATTTTTTAAGAATAGGGTTTTTTAAATTTTAACTTAATTACAGTAGTTATTCGGTAGAACAATTTGACCTATAGTAATTTTTAGTACTAGTCACGATAAGGGTTTGAGATTTATCTCAAAAAAATAACTCCTAATCAACCTAATTGCCCCCCAAATGCCACCAAACCAACCCTAATACAACTCACAAAGTGGAGAAAATGCTTCTAAAAATGAGCAAGCCCAAAACATGAAATAGGTGGGTAGGGAAATAATGTCACATATATTAATGGTCCTTTGAATTTTTCCAAGATGTTGCACTGATCTCACCCAGTGTCAAAATATAACTTGTGAAAGTGTTGAACACTTTGAACATAACATCACTGACTTAGCCACCAAAACACTATGTTGAGAAGTAACACTATTTGCAATGACTTTACAATGTTTTATAATTTAGTGAAAATTTTGCCAAAATTTAACAAAAAATTATAATTCAATAAAAGATTCACCAAAAAATTATATATACATATTATATAATTGAAAAAATAGCTTGTAAATTTTTATATGTACCATGGGGATTCGTCCATTTATTTTACGTATAATTTCAACGGGGTTTCATAAAATTTTCCCTGATTCCAAACTAAATGTTGGGCAAAACATAGTGATGGGTATCACTGGTGATTAATTAATGGCTATGGAAATTGGCAAAGGCTTTAGCAAAGACAAAGTGGCAATAATTGACATTTTATTTATGAAATAAAAGGAAAATACGAGAAAAGGAATATGAAGAGTCACAAATTTGCATGAGAGGGAAATTGAAGGAAAAATGAAGAAAATAGAGGCCTCAATGATAAAAAGGGTTATGAGGATCAGTTCACAACTTTTGTCAGTTGAGCCTTTTTACACTTTTTGGGTGAAACTCTCTTCTATTCTCTCATTCCCTCATACTCTTGCACACTTTGAGTATTCTTGAAGCATTCTTGGAGCATTTTGGCATACATTGGATTTGGAGAAAGAAGGAAAAGGAAAACATGAAAGCACAAGGGAACAGGTGGATCAACAACTAGAGTTGGATTGCTTTGTAGGTAATAGGTTGCATGTGTGATTTCCTTGTTGATTTATGGATGCATGATATATTCATGTGATTTTCTGGTTATTTGTTGTCATTGGCATGGAGATTTTCCTAGATTGGCAGTGGTTTTAGCCTTGCCTTGCCATTTCCTCGATAACCATTGTGTTGTGCGTTTTTCCACTTGATTGTTTTCTGTTTGGTGCTCATGTTCCTTATGGATGTGGGTTGGAACAAATGCTCTGGAATCCCTGGTACAACTTGGGTTGAGTTACTAGTCCTGGAGCCTAGGTTGGGACAAATTCTTTGGAGCCCTTGGTGGGTTGAGTTACTAGTCCCTGGAGCTGGGTTGGACAAACACTCTGCAAGCCCTGGAAGGTTATGGGTTGAGTTACTAGTTCTTGGAACCCTGGATAACTTGGGTAGAGATTGATCTAGTTGGTGCTAGTGATGTCTGACCGTGGAGGAGGAATCACTATAGTTAAGGGTTGAGGTGGTTTGGCCTCTGGAAGCCCTGTTTTGGTTAATTCCTTGAGATCCCACATTCATGCTTGGAATATGGCATGGGGGAAATTAGTTGAAAGAGAGATTTGGTTCAGCCCAATCTATGGTCAGGTGGTATGTGGAAGTCCCTGACTTGGTTGGTATCTTCATACGTTAATATGAGACATTTTCCTATTGTGATCTATGATCATTTGTAGTGATTATTTGGCGATATTATGGGTGAGTTTCCATGATCTCTATGCTAGTTGTTTCCTAGTTATATGCTGGTTATATGATGTGTACCATCTATGGCTCTTGTCATGAATTGTTAGTTATTTATTTATTGATGAATCTATTGATTAATAAGTTTTGTTGTAGTTATGTGGAGAGGGCATAAAGCCTTTTTGGTAATTCTCACCTAGATCTCAGACTTTTGTGATCAGATATGCATTCATGACTTGTAGCTTACATGTTTTCTATGTGTTTGACGAAATGTTTAGTGTGTTTTGGGTAGTCTGGGTCAAGTTCTTGATTTGAGTTTGAATTTTTAGCTTTCTCCTCATGTCAATAATGATTATGGAAAGTCTCAACCGGCTCTAGGTAGTGGTTTGGAGGTTGTCCTAGAATTTTGGCTCAGATCTCAAGACTGCACCCTCTAAACTAGAGATTTTCAGGCTATAACCACATGGAAGCAGTGTCATGTCTGCAGTTGGAGCCCTATAACTGCATCATTTCCTTATTGTGCATGCGGTTTGGGCTTAAGATGTGGGAAAATCAACCCCACCTCAGGGTTTGGTCCCTTGGGGTGGTCTTTTGGTCCCTGAGTGTCCTATAGCCCTGAGTGATGTTTGTGAGAAGTCAGTTGTCAGCCCTACTTTCATAATTGAAGCTTGGAGGACAGATCATGTCATAGTAACTCTTCGCCTCATGTTTACCTTGTCAGGCTAGTGAAATTGGTTAAATATGGGAGGGAGCGGTTACACCAAGAAGATTCATACTCTAAAAATAAATAAATGATGAGACTATAACTCACTTGTTGTTACATTGTCCATACAAAAAGAGGTGTATCTGGAAATTTTGTAATTAACTAGAGGAAAAGACACTTGGCAAGGAATCTATGTAGCTATATCTTTGGAGAAAATTTAAAATAAAATAAAATTGGATAATTAGTTTAAGGCTAAAGTAAGGAATGACCACATGATATTTCCATATATTCTCTCTTAGTCTCCTTAATTGATCATGAATGTGATGATTTTTATAGAATAGGAGCATTCTTCCCATCCAAGTCGACCATAAAATGAGGTATGCTTATGGAGACATGCAGATCCCAAATAAGGTTAAGTATTCAAGGATAGTTGTAAGTCCAAACATTGAAAAATCCTATGCACGAAACTGTTTTGATGGTATTTGTTGAGGGGGTACTCCAAAAAGTGGAGAAGGAGAAGTTTTATATTTGAGTGAATACCACAGAACTAACTTTAAATCAACTTGCCAAAGCAGACTAATGATAAAGCTGAGTTGAATTCTCTATGGATGCTTATGATATTAGAAACTAATAAATGAGATTTACATGTTCAGATCCTACCAGACTTTAAGATTGTCATTATTTGGATGAGTGGTAGAAACAATCTCAAAAATATGATTCTTTCTCCAATATTCAAAGAATTAGGGAGGCAAAATATTTTTTTTTATAAATTTTATTTTCAACATAGTTAAATAGAATTAATTGTTAGGGCCAATGAGATTTCAAAAAAACCTCTATATCATTAGTCAAGTTATTTTAGTTTAGAGGAGGAAGAAGTATGAACACAACTCCCAACCATATTCAGGTCCATATGTGATTAAATTTCATACTAAGGAGATCAAATACAATAAAGGGCCAAAAATATAACGCTGTTGCTCAAAAATTGATGTTTGTTTTATGTTTTGAGAGATGAGGATTTGAAACAAGTGAGATAGTTTTAGCCCAGAATCAGGTGATAGGATAGATTGATGACATCCCCAAGGAAAAAACTTGGATAATGTTCATACCATTTACTACTACAAAAATTACAAATTATGAATGCTATAAAATACAACTCGAGTTGGGAAATGATGTTGCATCAGTCATTGTCCTCTTAACACTCACGGTGGCATCAAATCCATTGTTGATAGGAAGTTCAAACTAGCTCTCTAGTCATGCCTAATTCAAGGAATAATTTTTCTTATAATTATCTATAAATCATTGTCCATCATATCTATTTTAGGCTTGGGATAAATATTGTTAAGTCTTTCATTTCCATGGAAATTCAATCTATGCAATGAGAATCTCTCTTGGGGCATTCACTTTGTAGTTTCATTTTTTGTCTAGCTACCAACCCACAGCCTCAAACCACTAGGAGTTGATTTACCATTAGTCTTTTTATCAATAATTATGATGCCATTTAGTCCTCATCCCATCCACCTAAAGAGTCTGATTGGTCTCATTTTGAGTTTAACCTCTACTTGTCCATTCCAATAACCTGATCTTCCCACCATCTTACTTAAATGGAAGGACATTACCCCATTCTTATATGGGAAATCCCTAAATTGTAGAGAGTTAGAAGTATGGACAATAGGGACAATTAAGATCACTATCAATCACATAAGGTTAAGGACACTTATTGGTCTATTGGCTACCCCAAGAGGTGTGAATCTCCCCTTATGTTGGACAAAGAGGACTCTAACAAGAAGGATTCAAAGGATGAAATCTTTGAAAGAGGTATCTCATATTTCTATAAAATTTATAACAAGCATAAGATATCCACCTCTGCACACTCCTACAGTAACGCACCCTTCTCTAGAATGGAAAAGTGATACAGGTGGATAATAATTACCGTTAATAATTATTTTTATATCAATGTTTCTTAAAACCATGGATGATGCATGATAATAAATCAAATAAATCTTAATATGAAAGTGAGAATCTAATCGCACAATGATTTTAATTTTACCATCGTAATTATGATACTCACCCATGGTATTTACCCATGGCATCGCAATTTATTATATTTTCCCATGGTATTCACTCATGGATCATGTAAACCATGTTATTTACCCATGGTATTTGAAATGTAATGAGAAGCATGGCTCTCGGTGAAAGATCACCATAAAATGTACAAATATGGGACTTCATTGAGGAGTAAAGCAAACTTTTTGTCCTAATGTAATCTTATGCTATATTTTGCATTTAATAAAAATAGTTTCATTCTTTTTATGTTGTCTTATACAATGTCTTGTATTCTTAGCTATTTTTACATTATGATATATTCATTTTTCATCCGTTGAGTGTCATTTCTAAAACAACTTGGATTGCACCAACATTAATGCATCAAGGCCCATGAGAACTCTATAGTTAAGCATGCTTGGGCTAGAATAGTATTGTGATGGGTGACCTGCTAGGAAACTTTTAGTTCTTATTAATTTGTCACTTTCTTTGGTCTCATTCCTCAAACTATTTGGATTAAAAAGATGGATGATGAAGCCTAGGTCACTATTGAGGGTAAGAAAATTGAGGACCACCCCATCTTAAAACTTTTTCATGGAAGACTCGATGAAGACTAGAGGCATGCACATTCTTTTCAGAATTATTTTAGACATCATGTGGTATATTCAATATTTTGTTGCTTTTGGCCATAACACTTAGAAGTAGTTCATGAAATTAGTCACTGATTCACTACCTTATTTAGAGAGAACTCTCTCACTCCACTCCCCAAGGAGTTGTTAACGAAAGATAAGGACCTCACTTAGATTAAAGCCCTTCTATTCAAACTAATTTATGGGAAGGAAGGTTTCAACATTACAATCAAATTAAACAATGAAGGCCAATAATGCAGTGATCTTGCTTCTTATACTAAATGATATATATATATATATATATATATATATATATATAATATATATATATATATATATATATATATATATATATAATATCTAGCGAGAGAGAGAGAGAGAGAGAATTTGTTACGGTAAGCATATTAAATAGGTTTATTATTGGAGTTTTATATACCTCTCATTGTGTTTTTTTAGCTCTATATTTCTCTCTTTAATATTGTAAATTTAATAGCTAGGTGTTGACGTAGGTTTTGAGTGCACCCTATTGAACAAGGAAGAAACAACCCAAACCAAAGCTCTTCAAATAGCCTCAGTTGTTTGGTGTGGTCGTCCTCGATGGGTTTTAGGCTTCGTTAGCCTTCAGATTCCTCCTCTTGCGAAGAAGAACACAAAGACAAAACTAATCCTAATTTATAATACTTAAGTGAAACTAAAACTACTATTAAACATACCTAAAGATATGGGTTAAACAATTAAATAAAATTTACAGATCAATAACTACTAAAAGTACAGTAAATATAAACTATTAATTATATAAGAAAAATATTAGTTACAATAATAGTATACAGAAATTAGTAATCATTAGCAAAAGAATACATTAAAATCTGTACAAATATAACTATAATACATCAAAGTAAAGACCACAACAAAACTTAACTTGTACAAAAGAATTGAAATGTAGTTATCTACAGAGACAATAAGAAATGTTATCCCTAATTTTAATTTATATATGAAATTATAAATTAAAATTAAAATGAGAAAGTAATCATTAATGTGAAAGAGACAAACAACTGCTAAAATGCAAGTCTCTTATCTTTTGAACAAATGCATATCAAATTGTATATGTTCTTATAATCATTAAAACTCAATGCAAAAGGGTTTATTTAATGCACACTACTTACTCGACCGAAATACGAAGGGTTATTGTAATAATTTCATAAAAACAATAATCGTTCAATTACTTGTCTATGAATCAAATCAATAAGCTAATAATCAAAATGAACATATAAACTTAGAAATTACTATAGCGAAAACATTAATTCAATTCATATGTAAGAGATGACATTATCTAAGTTCTAAATTCTGGAATAAAACCACAGGGAACCTAGACTAGACAGATGTCTATATAAATTATTTTCCTCGAACCCAAATCACTGGAGAGCGATGATGATCGTATAAGAACATATACAAATTGAATCAACGTAAGAGAAAAAAGAAATGCAATAAATTGCCAATTTTTTATGGAATAAAACCACATAGGAAGTTTTGATCTCTGTTGTATTATGAAAAATCAAATTACACAAAAGCCAGTAGATGATAAATATCAATGACTATGGAACGATTAAAGGCACAATAAGTATTTGACTGAATAAAACCAATTCTTAAAACCTAGAATGTAATTCAAAAATATTCCACAGTCACATACAATTTAAAAAACATTTTTTTCTTCACAATTTCCCTTTGTAATACTAAATGCACCTCTCTCTGTTACTATAGAAAATTCATAGTTTTTATATAGGTACAAAGACTTCATTGTATCTAGAAAATATTTCTAATTATTTATTATAAAGATTATTCAAAAAATTTCTTGGCTTGCTAGCTAAATTGTAAAAAGTAAAAGAAGAAGACAAATGACTGACAGGGCATCCATGCACAACTCACAATAGGTACAAGCTAAATGATCATATCCTTCTTCGTAGGATCCAAAATCAACATTCAATAAACATGAAGGACCTGTTGCAATAAAAAAAGCATAATTAAACATTGTATTGACAAGAAGATAGGGTTGCTACAAAATCAAGGATTTTTGTAGCAACTCCTTTCTAATTTTAGTAAAATAAATCAAATTAACACATACCTTGAAAACTTAAAAAATCTCGATCATAGATAACAATAAAAGCGTTACTTATCAGGACCGTAGTCATCCATATTAGAAGATATAACTACTTTGACCTTCGATGACTTGATGATAATATGTGTATCTTTAGCTTGGGATTTATTTTTAATACTGGGGCATTTTTGTTCCTCGTTTATTTCCTTAGCTCAACACAAGGCCCTAAGTTGTTCATTTTCCTTGATTAATTGATTAATATGATCATCTAGGGGTGGAACAGTGAATATAAACTATTGATCCTAGTATTGATCTAGTAGAGCGGGATCTGAATTAGAAGGTCTCTGAGGAGACCTCTCGATGTTCTCTTAGCATCAAGCTCAACTTTTCTACGTTCTATAGAATCTTCAACTTGAGGTTTGTTTTTCTTGGTTGAAGGTTCGAGTGGAATCTCTAAGTCAACAAACACTTCCTTTGCAGGAGCGTTCATCTGCTTGATCTATCTTCATCGATCAATTTTCCTCTGAATTTGTTTAATTTAACTTTAGATTGATGATTTTGTGCTGCATGACTATCTCTTCTTGATGTGTCGGTTCTGTAGGTACATGTTCGGGCTGCGAACTAAATCTAGAGAATTTCCTTTCCTTTTTATCCCTAAATTCTTGTTTTAATTCCATATGACGAACAATAGTACCCTTGGCCACGCTTCTAGTTAAGTGAACATGAGTAGATCTAAGGGTTTCACTCCTATTATCTTTTGAAACACAAGGGTCTGCTTCATAAAATGATTCTTCATAATCATTTTTTAACGAATGATGAGATGGTGACTGAACAAGACTATCCAAAGGAGGATTAGGTGCAGGGAGACCTGAGAAATCAAAACTCTCAGAGAGTTTAGGTTTATCATGTTGGGTGTGGTGCCTGATTATCTTCCTGATTCAGAGGTCTTTCTTCAGCTGGTCGTATACTCGATGAAGACTATACACCCCTCCACGTGGGGTTCGGGGCCAATGCCGCCGAAGCTAAAAATAGATTAAAATTTGCCTTGTAAAATATTGTAATTTCGTAGTCAATCTAGGTTGTTCATTAGGAGGATGATCTGACGGTAGAAGCTATGTTAAATTTAGGGTTTTTTCCCCTAGAAGGTAACCCTCATTTTATATGAGGGAATTGTATTGCGATTATGGATTATTATTCTAAGCGATAAAAAGATAGGATATTGTGTGAGATTGAAGAGGATATTAAAACAGATCTGTTGTAGGTTATATCTCTTCCTTTTGTTGGATAATATAAAAGTAAGGACTGGTTGTTTCTCCGTGGACGTAGCCCAAATTAGGTGAACCACA
Organism: Pinus taeda; assembly: GCA_000404065.3. Taxonomy (NCBI): domain Eukaryota; kingdom Viridiplantae; phylum Streptophyta; class Pinopsida; order Pinales; family Pinaceae; genus Pinus; species Pinus taeda. Next base: position 17,764 of record APFE030333434.1, read on the forward strand.
TATATATGTGTCTCTCTTTTTTTTATGCATTTTTGTGTTTGTGTTTACGCAATATTTAATGTGTTTCATTACTCCATTAATTAATTTATAACATATCAAAACCATTTCACTCAAGGAAAGGGTCCTAATCATCCCATGCCTTTGCCAATTGGTGTCTAACTAAGATACAAATAAGACTATGATGAAAGAATGATATTTCAAAGTTCTTGTGGTGTGACAGGTATGTGTGAGCCATTATAATTAAGATTTTATAAAAATATAAAGGAGAATTAAGCTTATGGCTGAGAAATGACATTAACAACCTTAGATGATAGATAAAAACCAAACTATATCACCCTTCACAAGTTACATATTGATGCAACAAAAGCACTAAGTTTTTCCATTTCAGTTTCAGAGAAGAAACATGCATACCTTTTACATGATATACACAATATTAACTGGCGAGAAGTTTCTTCCACGGAATGTTGCATACTTCACATTTTTTGGACCATTTCTCTCCTTTGATGGGGAGATGTGTAGCCTCTGCAATGAAATCATCATCTACATCAATCTCTAGATCACCCACTTGGGAATTCTTCCCATTGAATGTAGAAGCAAAATCCATGAAGGCTACTTTACTAAAACCCTGAAACAATTGTAGAAAATCCCACCAGTCAACTTGGCGGAACAAGTCTGCACATTCATAATATGCCTCTACCATTTTAGACCAAATGGTTTCCGACCGGATAAGGCATTCCATAGCTAGAATCCAAGTGGGTTTCAACAAGGAATTAATGTGAAATAGAGGGGAAAACACAACATTTGGGTGACCAAACCCTAGATTGTAGAGAAGTCTGTGAAGTATCAAGGAAGCAATGAAACGACCAGGAGTTGGTATCCTCGAAACCCCAAGGAATTAACCAAAGCATTGGCAAGTGACAACATAGTACAAAGAGAATAATGATTGCAAGGTATGAGTGACTATGAGTGGTGGATTTGATACGATTGGAGAAAAATGGGATTAAGATCCCTGACAAGGACACCAAATCACCCATAAACCTCAATACAAATATCAAAGAAATAAATCTATGATTGTAGATCCAGAACTTTCGCAATATCACCACATATATGGATACAAGCTCATAATCATAAGTCGATTATATAACTAATCACATATTAAACCAAGTATCATATGTTTAAAGTTATGATATCATGTACATGAAAAATAAACTACGTGTAATAACAATCAAGTGCAAAATCAACATATAACTCATGATCCACAAAATGATAGCCATCCATTACCCTAAGTGCATGTAGATGTTAGGGCTAATTCATAATTCAACCATACATATGAAATGAAATGTTATAAAAATATTACAATACGCAAATTGAAATAAATTAGGGTTTTTATAAAATTAGGATTTTGTAGCAACCATTTTCACTCTAACATTCATATGTAATATAGAGTCATAGGCCTTCAATAACACATTGGAATAGCGCAAAAAGACAAGGTTTCTATATTACTACTGAATGAAAGACATGTTCATCAAGCAAACACTGAAAGCAAACCTTGCAAATGAACACATCTGTCAAAGTAACCAAAGGTATGTCATATCATCAATGAGAGAAATAAAATTGTATATGACGACCATTACAATCATAAAAAATCAAAGGAAATTGTTTAAAATCAAAACCCAAAGACAAATTTAAGGAGGGACCCATATCATTTTCCAAAAATGAGAAGGGAGTTAGTTGGGTTTCCAACAAATGGTGATTCATTGGAAAAACCAATTATCTCTGTACTGAAATAGATTAGATAAAGTATAAAAATCAGATGATTTAAGAAAGTGAATGCCTGCAAAAATATGAGAGTGTTTGTTGTAGTCCTACTTAAATACAATTAATATGTTCATAAAAACCTGCTAAAACAATGATAGAAAAAAACTTTACAAACAAAATCCATATGAATTTTTAGAGAATCCAATAACCAACAGAGTGAAAGATATAGTGGGTAACCAAGACGGTGATGTAGCTTTGACTTTAATACCACGAGCATTGCCTCTGCTACCCGCAGGCATCTATAGCCTCGACATGGATACTCTTTAATCAGACTTAGATGTTAGAATCCCATCAAGATGATTATACATCTTGGTTCAACTTTCAGAATATGAATTGTTCAGGAAACAGACTTAAAAGCCTCTTAAAGGCAAGGATGACATGCATATCCTGAAAAATTAGATTACATTTTTGATCAAATTTAAATTTGGAATCTCAAATGCCATAGATGGAGCCACTTCTGCCCACAGGCATCTATAGACTCGACAGGGATGTGTTTTCACCTGTTTTTACTAAGCGCTTTTATCTCAGTAAAACAACATAAGAAATGTTGAGACCAATAGTAATTGCTTATTATTCCTTACTAGAGTAGTCTAGCCAATAGGGAATCACATCTAAATCTCCTTAAGAGACGAAATGTCATGAAAAGTCTAAAAAGTAACCAAATTCATATTGATTTCACTCTTCTAGTAAAAGATATATGTTGATAATATCAAGGAATCTCTTAATAAACAAGATCAAATAACACAAAGAGATTTTTTCATGCTAGTTAAATTGATTAGGAATTTTAAATGGAAAATTTAGCTGATACTACAACAAAAGACTAGATAATTAGAGCATGAATAAATAACAAATTTCCTTGACACAATTTTTAAACATAATTATTGATATTCAGGCTGTGGAATAAAGCAAACAATTCAAAATAAAGTAGTTAAAATCACACTGAAAAATGCAAGGAAATATAATATTCATAAAGAGATGGAATCCCAAATCAAGAAAAATACTTCTTCAAAATATTTCCATTAATTGAAATAGGTTCTACCTGGCCTTCCAAAGTTTACAGATGAAACGTACTAGGAATGATATTTTCTGTAACAATGAATGGTCATAGCCATAACCTCTGAACTTGGAATGTTCCCCTTTATCTTCATGAGTTTTGTCCCATTTTAAAACTAAGTCTTCTACTTATATATTTTTGTGATAAGAAAATATGTTATCAAACCAATGTTTGACAATCTATTGGTGTTGATAAAATTTATGTTTTGATTGTTCTCTTTCTTCTTCTAATTCCAGCAAGGCATCTATCCTATTCTGCATGGTAGAATACTTTCTTGGACCTGTCGAGACAGTTGTAGAGAATGAAGGAAAATATTATGAGGTAAAATGGATTCTCTACCATAAACCAAAAAAAGGGGTAATTACCAATGGCAGCTTTAGGGGTGACCCTATCTACCCAAAGTGAATTGAAAAGGGCAGTATTCCATTTCTTGTGGTGCTTAGAAACCATTCTTTTTAGGATTTTAGTTAATTTTTTATTTGATGACTCAACGATACCGTTCACCTGAGGATAACTATTTGTTCAATATAAAATTTTAATTCATTTTTCATAAGCATAAGAATCCAATTCTTGATAAGTAAAGTAAAACACATTATCAAACACTAATAATTACATAACCCTATAAAAAGTAACAATATTAGAATCCAAAAATGCAATCACTTGTTTGGTATTGACTACTCGTAAAGATATCACCTCTACCCACCTTGTAAAGTAATATGTGGATATAAAAATGTATTTGTGTTGTTTAGAGGATGGAGGGTTCACATGATCAATAATGTCAAGGCCCCACTGCTAAAAGGGAGTTTCAACAGTGATGTAGTGAAGGGGAAACACTAGTTTCTTAGCCCTACCAACAATCTTTTGGCAAGTTTCATACTTACGTACCAAGGCATGAACATCCTTGAATAACGTGGGCTAATAATACCCAACCCTTAGCACTTTATGAGCATTGGTATCACCGCCAAAATGACCACTAGCGAAACCTGAATAAAGTCCGTGGAGTACTTGTTGGGCGTCACCTTGTTCTAGACAACGAAGCAATAGACCATCATAATTCTTTCGAAATAGAGCATTATTAATTAATTGATAATGGGTATATTTCAACCTCAATTCTCTTTTCGTTTTAGGCTCAAGATGTGACGGTGTTGTACCATTCTACAAATAAAACTTGATTTCAGTATACCAAGAATTAGGATCATCGGGAAGACAACAAAATTCATTTTAGATATCATTTTTGGGATTCAACTGCATTAAGTAAGTCATTCAAACGTATGACCATTTCCATGAGAGGTAGTCGTAACTGACTAATTTCTCATGATTTTTGAATAG